>OX442420.1:9645743-9750151 GCA_949361645.1 Spongilla lacustris
TGTCCCCACTGCTAGATTTTACTATAGTTGCTATTTTCATGTGACTAATTTCTCCAAGGGAATACTTAACTTATTTAATGCCCCCCATGAGGCTTTTTGTGACTACATCTACCTAAGTTAACTGCTTTATAGTGATATCAACAGTTATTAAAAGAGGAGCAAAGAAGTTAGTCAGGCCAGGTTACAAAGGTAGTGAAGCATATGGAGAAATCAACGGACACGAAAGTTGCGGTTTGTAAATTTTTGGATTTCATTCCGCGGTACGTTCCATAGAGAATGTATGGCGTTTTTACTAACTTGATTATTATTTACTTAACTAACGGACCTGCAACTTTTGCCACCCTCTAATACTACTCTAAACGATGTTTAAATATAGGCAATTTCAAATTTTATACCTTGTATCGTCCAAAATTCTGGGACCATTTCTGAAAATATGATATTCCATAGACTTGTACAGAAAATGGAAAAAAATCATGCTAATTAAGATATTCCATTAGTTATAACTAAGGAACAGAGGGGGGTTAGAACTTTTGCCACCCTCTGAAACAATTCTACAACTATCCAAATAATATAATATATGAAAAAAAGTGGATGTTGTCGTGAAGAATTTGGGGACCATTTTTAAAAATAGTAAATCAGTTTTGGTGCAATAAGGCGCCATTTTTAAATGGCGTTTCTATGTGTTGCCATAGATATTTAGTAAAATCAAGGATATTCCATAGTATATAAAATGAGACTGGGACATGCCAGCATTTTGCAAAGCTGGAGTCGAGCAGAGGGCGTGGTGGGCCAGGTGCCGCCCCGTGCCGGGGGTTAACTAACTACTAGTACATGCCATGGAATACTAAAAGCTTCGAGTCTGTGTTTTCTGCAAGACAGATCGATGTATTGAAATGATGTTAGGCTGCTTACCTCGACCGGCTGCTCAGACAAGAGATGTAGGCATACACGTAGCTGTAGCTGGATTTGAGCTATCCGAGTGCATCCTGAGGTCTACAGTGGCGACGAGGGTGCATGGGATAGCTAAGAAGGATGGCAGGGGAGTGTGACGCGTCAACGGAAGACTGGTTGAGTTAATACGTCGAGCGGCTAGAACATTTCTTCCTGGCAAATAAAGTGGAAGCCGAACAGAAAAAGGACGCTTTCCTCGCCTGTATTACATTTGGCCTGCTCCGAGCGCTCGTAGCACCCCAGAAATTGAAAGACCGAACGTACGAGCAACTGGTCGCAGCCTTAACGACACACGTAGCGCCTAAACCTCTAGTCATCGCAGAACGTACGGTTCCACAAACGGGACAAAAGGAGGGAGAAAGTGTGATATGTGGTATGCAGCAAGTTTGCAGAACTGTGCGTTTGGTGCGACGTTATCAGAGACGCTGAGAGACAGGGTGTTTTTTGGTATGAGGGACGAGGGGGTACAGAAGAGACTCCTCACAAAGGCAGACCTCACTTTTGCCAAGGTGCTGGAGACAGCGGAAATAGCGGAAAGGGAGACTAGAGACGCGCAGAACAGTTGCAGAGTGTCACAAAACAGGAAGTACATCAAGTGGCAGCACCACCAAGAAGGGGGAGACCGTCAGGCCTAGGGGCTTGCAACAGGTGTGGAGGAGCGCATGATACTCAACAGTGCAGGTTCAGAAACAAAGTTTGCAGGAAATGGGGGCAAATTGAGAGGGCGTGTTGTGCAAAGAAAAGGGCAGAAGGAACAGGTGTTGGAAAGGGTGTACCCACTAGAGACCACTCTGTGAAGGAACTAAAGGGGGACGATGAAAGCAAAGAAGAATGGGACAGACTGAAATGGGGATCACTACATGGCGTAGCAAAAGACAAGAGAAATGGAATGAAACAGAGGACAATGGGTAAACCTATATGTATGTGGAGTTCATCATGAATGAACAACTGCTATGTATCAATACAATTGGTTGTACCCCAAATTGTACAGGTCTGTACAATTTTATAGGCCTGTACCACTGTACAGGCCACTATCCCTCCCTGTACACGCCATTACCCTTGTACAGGCCTGCACCCCTGTACAAGCCTGTACCATTGTACAGTCCTATACCCCCCACCCACCCCAGTACAGGCCTGTACCCCTGTCCAGGCTTGTACCCCTCCCTGCATGTACACGCCTTTACCCCTGTACAAGCCTGTACCCACTGTACAGTCCTGTACACCCCCCCCCCCCCCCCCCCCCCCCCCCCCCCCCCCCCCCCCCCCCCGCCAGTACAGGCCTGTACCCCTGTCCCCTCCGTGAACAGTGGTACAGGCCTGTACCTCTCCCTGTACCCTTTCACAGGATTGTACTGCTGTACATGTATAGTTCATGTCTCTACTCAAAGCATGGCTTTATAACCGGACCTCTTCTGTAGTTTTGGGTGGCCATCCCTCCTGAATAGGCTGAAACACCCTGGCTAACACCAGGTCCCTTAATTCTTGTTGTTCTTTGTAATTCTGCCACTGCGACTGGGAGGGTTTGTAGTTGGGAATGTCCCTCCCTCCTCCTCGTCCATTTGTGCCATCTGCATGTCGGCCACCACTGGGAGACGTGAAAGTGCATCAGCATTTGTGTGCTGAGTGGTACTCTTGTACCTGATATCAAGACAGGGCTAGCCTACCGCATATACCAATGCAACCGTGCTGCTGTCACTGCTGGTAATCCCTTTTCAGGGTTGAGAATGGACAACAAGGGATGGTGGTCTGTCACCAGTGTGAAATGGGGAGGAACTGTGATGTCCGGAAACATTCAGTGATTAGAGATATATAGGATCATGTGTGTGTATGTGATTACGTGTATGATTCAGTATAATGAATGAATGGTTGTTGATGTTGTGAGCTATCTGAGTGCATCCTGAGGTATCGAGTGTCTGAGAAACAAACCAGCCTAGGACGCCATTGCATGTGGTTGAATCTTTTGAAACATGATCACATGTACATGTACAACAGTGCTTTGTTGTGACACCTGCAGTTAAGTAAACACAACAGTAACGCTACATTACATCCATAGTGACATCCATGCACATGCACTGTTCCTTCTGATTGTTCCTGCAGCTAGTGAGCGTTGTACGTAAAAAATCAATTTAAGCTGACACTTGAACTCCCTGAAATTAAAATGCAGTGATTACTAGAACACACCTGAACACACATATTGCATACTATAGAAGAGAACAGGTTAACTTATACGTCCTTTTCTTCAACCCAATATAAGTGTCTTCTTAAAACCACTTTACAACACTAGATAAACTATTCTTCCATTCTGGAAAGCATGGTATTATTCAGTTTTATTATTATTATTTTTTTAAAACAAACCCAGCTAGCTTACCTTTTTCCTTTCACACACGATCCTTTCAGCCGGATAGTACTTCATTTGACATGCGCTATAAGATGAGAGCCGGGCCAGCGGGGTGAATGGGGATAAGGGGAGGAAAGGAGAGAGGAGGAGCGAGAATGATGGGAGGGAGGGGGAGGTAGGAAAATTGACGGGATGAGGAGGGAGGGAGATGGAAGGGGAGGTAAGGAAATTGAAGGGAGGAGGAAAATAAAAAGTATTATTTGTTTTTTTTGTACATGCAGGTTGTGGTGGCAGTTTGTATATGCCAAAACATTGAGTGTCTGACTGGCTAAATACAATTGAGGGATTCATGAAAGTTTGTGTTACGATGTTCTACTTCCATTGCTGCAGTATTATTGTAGGAAGTCTTCCCTTCATATGTACAGTTAAATGGCATGTTTGTGAACCCTGGATTAATTGACAGAACAGCAAGTGACATGCCACGTGTACACCAAGGGGTAGGTATGGTAAATCCCTGGTGTTATAGGAAGTACATGCATGTAATGGTGTGCTTCTTGTACACGTAACATCTGTAGCAAATGCATGACTGGAAACCGTAAGTGATACTGGCAGATGCTGCCTATTCCTGCCTCCTCCTCCCCCACGTTCAGCTGATGTGTGTGTGTGTGTGTGTGTGTGTGTGTGTGTGTGTGTGTGTGTGTGTGTGTGTGTGTGTGTGTGTGTGTGTGTGTGTGTGTGTGTGTGTGTGTGTGTGTGTGTGTGTGTGTACATGTATGTGTGTGTGTGTGTGTACATAAACACCTGCTGATCCTATCTTATTTGGATGTTTGTACAAAGTAACAAAGGCCCAATGTTATGAATTTTGTTGTGTGGCCAGACTGTGCTGATAAAAGGTCTAGGTCTGTACATACAGTGAATAATCTCATGCACAATGCCATGCAGCTTTGTGCAAATACAACCCCTAGGCCTGGTTTTGCTGGTTGTCCTAGGGAATAGCTGTGTCCTGGAAGTTCATAGTATGTTAACAGATGTGCAGCACTACTACTTGTGTCCATACATGTATGTACATTTTTGGTGAGCCCCAGGGTTATTCTATTGCCTGTCTACTTGTTGCCAGCTAGGCTTGGAGTACTACAGTTGAGAGTCTTACTGTTGACAGTAATGAGAGCAAGGTACTACATGTAATGCCGTGCATACTAAAAATGAAAACCTTTAGGGAAGGCCAACAATATAGGGAGAAGGCCACCTATAGGGAGAAGGCCAACTGTATAGGGAGAAGGCCACTGTATAGAGAGAAGGCCAACTGACCAACAGTATAGTATATAACATGTACATGTACATGTAAGTTGTCAAGGGAGGTGTGTCCATACATGTATGTACGAAGTGGGCCCATAAGGTTATTCTATTTGTGATAACTAATGCAAACACTAAATGGGCATGGGCCAACCTACATGTATGAAGCTTTAGCATAGCCCCAGAACCATTATCCCTTGTTAGGCCAGTAGCTTAGGGCTGGCTTGTGGTTTCCTTGTCCACACAATGGATGTGGTTGCTTTGCAAAACTTAGGTAACCACTAAAATCACTACCTATCTTTGAAGTACCACTGCATGTACATGTAGTGACCTACAGCCAAAAAAGTTGCATGAAGGGCATAAGATGACTTGGCTACATACATGTATAGAAGGGTTAAGGTTACCACACGTACATGTAGGTAACATGTTGGATGCAACTCAAATGAATATAGCGCATGGTAGCCTTCTAAAGCACAGCCTCATATGCAAATGTAGTAATATTAAATTTACCAGAACTTTTGTGTAGGTAGTCAGGGTTAGGGTTTATACCTGTATCTGAGAGCATTTTTGAAATTAGTCCTGGGTACATATACTAGGTACAGGATTATGTAACAGTAGATGGTGTCTATAAAGATAGACAATAGTACATGTAACAAAGAGTACATGTACAAGTTAATGTACCTCTCTCCAGGCCCTTAAACAGAAATACTTTAACATGCATGTTCAAAGACTTCTGATGGAGCCGTCACCCAAGTGATGCATTGTATGTGTACAAAGGACACATCCCCCTTCTGGGGGATTTGGAGAGGTGATCCAATGACACCACCAACACCCCTCCAGGGGAGTGAGGAAGTGTTCTCAACATCAATGCATGCAAACAAAAATTAGCATGTCCAAAAATACCATGCGTACTCTAGTGCATGTAACCACCATCACAATAGCCCCCAAACAGCCATTCACACACCTGTTATCTGTCATCACTGTGTTCAAAGGACTGGGGAAGTAGCCAGACCAGTAAATACTTTGGTTTGTAGTACTGCAGTTAGTAGGTCTTCATTGATCCTCTGCTCCTCCAGTAGTATGGTAGCTCTCTCCTGGTAGATTGTTGTGTCTTGTTGTGGTTGTACAGCAATCTGTGTGTGTGTGTGTGTGTGCGTGTGTGTGTGTGTGTGTGTGTGTGTGTGTGTGTGTGTGTGTACATGTACATGCATGTGTGTGTTTGTGTCCAAATTATTATTATTTATATCTGATGTATATGGATGTACATGTAAGTACCACTGTGTACAGGTATATGTGTGGACATCATTGGTGTGTGTGCCCATGTTTGAAACACACAATACACAGCTCTACATCAGCGTGTGTAGTGTGCACATGATGGAGACACTTGTGAATATGTGCATCGCCACCAGTAGAGCTACTACATTGAGTGTCCACACTGTAACTGAGCATGCGTGACTTGCTGGAAGTGTCCATGCACATGTGTGGTGTGTGTGTCCCACAGGTCAGCTATACACATGGTAAACAAAGGGACAGAGATGCTACACAAATGGACAATGCTCAGTGGTTCATATAGGGAGAAAGCCAATAGTATAGGGAGAAGGCCAACTGTATAGGAAATAGTATAGGGAGAAGGCCAACTGTATAGGAAATAGTATAGGGATAAGGCCGACAGTATACATGTAGGTAGAAAGTCAACAGTATAGGGAGAAAGCCAACAGCATAGGGAGACGGCCAACTGTATAGGGATAAGGTCAACCATATAGGGAGAAGGCCAACAGTATAGGGAGAAGGCCAACAGTATAGGGAGAAGGCCAACAGTATAGGGAGAAGGCCATGAGTATAGGGAGAAGGCCAACAGTATAGGGAGAAGGCCAACTGTATATAGGGAGAAGGCCAACAGTATAGGGAGAAGGCCAAGAGTATAGGGAGAAGGCCAACAGTATAGGGAGAAGGCCAACTGTATATAGGGAGAAGGCCAACTGTATAGGGAGCAGGCCAACAGTATAGGGAGAAGGCCAACATATAGCGAGAAGGCCAACAGTATAGGGAGCAGGCCAACAGTATAGCGAGAAGGCCACCAGTCTAACACTACAGGAAGAAGACCAACAGTATAAGGTGACGGGCAATTAACGGTCCGGGAGAAGGCCAACAGTACAGGGAGAAGGCCAACAGTACAGGGAGAGTACTAGTATAGGGAGAAGGCCATATCTCCTCCCCCTTCACTGCATCGAATATATGCCTGTTCTGCACATACTAAATTCACACAGTATACTTGTAGTGTCCTAGTCACTCGTTTAAGCCGCTACAAGAGAGGTGAACATCTCGCTGCGTGACTGACTCAAAAAGTGATCATTGTTTCACGCGCATGCGCTAACATATTACAATTGACACACACACACAATATATTACATTTCCCCCTCCCTAAAGTTCAACCCCTTCTAATGTCCTAACATATTACATATACTACAGCATGAATTTAATGACCATTAATAACCATAATAGTCTGGAGGCTTCCTCACTCTTGTCGACCGACGCACTGGTGCTGAAATAGGCACTTGTGGCTGTGGTATATCATTGTCCTCTGCACTCGCTACAGGAATACCAACAGTAGATGGAATAGAGGGAGGTACTTCAGGGGGAGCTTGAACACAAGGCTCCGATGAAGATGAATCAGCAGTAGGAACAGCTCTTTCGTCAGAAGAACTTGGTGAAACCACAGGGGCACTTGACGGACCTGATGTAATGTCATTAGGGTTGTCCACATAGACATCATCACTAGCGTCTACTTGAGAGTTGTGGCGGGCCCTCAGATGGTCTATATGTCTGCGGACTACTCCACTTCCAATCTTAACAGTATAGGAGAGAGGCCCGGTAACAGTGACAATGACTCCTGGAATCCACTTCTTGGGAAAACGAAAATCCCGAACGTATACTAGGTCACCTTCAACAAACTTACGCTCACTGATACCCCGAGTATCATGATCCTGCTTCTGCGCGGCTTGGCGAGACTCCACTCGAACAGCCAGGTCAGGATGCAAAATGTCAAGTCGGGAACGAGGGCGACGACCCAACAAAAGTTCAGCCGGTGACGAACCTGTGGTACTGTGAGGAGTCAACCGGTACTTAAACAAGAAACAAGATAGTTTTGTTTCAATAGATCCCAGCTTTTGGTGTAGAAGACCCTGTTTGAAAGTCTGAACGGCTCTTTCGGCTAAACCGTTTGTCGAGGGATGATAGGGGGCAGACTTGACATGGATGATACCATTCTGACTCGTAAACAATCTGAACTCTTCACTCACGAAAGCCGGCCCATTGTCTGTTACTATCTTCCGTGGTACCCCATGAATTGCAAATATGCTCTTCAAACGCTCAATAGTAGGTACCGCTGATATCGACTTCATAAGGTGAACCTCGAGCCACTTTGAGTGGGCATCAATCAACACCAAAAACATATGTCCCATGAATGGCCCTGCAAAATCAATATGCAACCGAGACCAGGGTTCTTGGGGCCATTCCCATGGATGTAGAGGAGCCACTGGTGGCAGGAATCGAGATGACTGACAAGTGTCGCATTGCTTGACTACGTCCTCTATCTCTTTATCCATATTGGGCCACCACACATATCCTCGAGCTAAGCCTTTCATCTTATTAATCCCTGGGTGCGATTCATGCAATTCTGCCAAGACTTGTTGCCTGCCCTGCGGTGGAATGATAACTCTAGCTCCCCACAACAAACAACCATCCAAAACGCTCAACTCATTCTTTCTCTGCTGATAGGAGCTCAAATCATCACCTAGATTTCCGCCAGGCCACCCACTCTTAACAAATCCTCGAACTCTCGACAGAACTGGGTCTCTGTCCGTCCAACCCCTAATTTGGCTAACCGTAATAGGAATGGTTGAGAGTAAGTCAAGCAAGGTAAGAACATCCCCAGGAGTGGATACGCAACTAATGGATTGTGGGCTGGGCAGACGGCTGAAGGCATCAGCATTGGCATGTTGAGCTCCAGACTTGTATCTGATTGAGTATTGGTATGTGCTAAGTGCTAAAGCCCACCTCTGTATTCTAGATGAGGCCATAGGTGGTATACCCCTATGTTCTCCAAATAAATAGATAAGTGGTTTATGGTCAGAAAAGATTGTAAAAGGACGACCATACAAGTACTGATGAAATTTGGAAACACCAAAGTATATAGCCAAAGCTTCCTTATCCAATTGGGAATAACCCTTTTCAGCAGGTGACAAGGTACGTGAAACAAATCCTATAGGTCTCTCCGATCCATCCTCCATTTCGTGGGACAGTACTGCCCCTATCCCGTAGGGTGAAGCATCACACGCCAGAAGGATTGGCTTGTGGCTATCATAATGCACCAAAAGAGCTGACGTCTTCAACATGTTTTTCGCAGCAGCAAACGCCTGCTCCTGTTCAGATGTCCAACTCCATTTCTGCTGTTTTCTCAACAATTTGTACAAAGAGGACAGCTTGGAGGCAAGGTTTGGCAAAAACTTGGAATAATAATTAAGCAGTCCCAAGAAAGATTTTAATTCTGTGATATTCTTGGGTGATTGTGCTTCGTTTATTGCCTGAACCTTGGCATCGGTAGGGTGCAAACCTTCTCTATCAATACGATGACCCAAATATTCTACAGACGAAGCCATGAATATACATTTTGCCTTTTTAAGCCGCAACCCACTTTCACCAAGTTTACTTAGAACCTTGTCTAAAGTATGTAAGTGTTCCTCTATCGATGCACCCGTTACCAGAATGTCATCAACGTACACCACTGTGTGATCTATACCCTGTAGCACACATTCCATAGCCCTCTGAAACATGGCTGGGGCCGATGCCACCCCAAAAGGTAATCGGTTGTACTCAAACAGACCTTTATGCGTGTTAATAGTAGTATATGCTTTGGAGGCATCATCTAATCTCATCTGTTGATAAGCATTAGTCAAGTCAATTTTTGAGAATAAGCGGCCCCCTGACAAAGAAGCAAATAAGTCCTCTACTCGAGGAACAGGGTACGATTCTAATTTGGATGCCTGATTCACCGTTAGCTTATAGTCTCCACATATTCTAACTGTCCCATCCTCTTTCACTATTGGCACAATTGGTGCGGCCCAATCCGCAAAAGGCACAGGTCGAATCACCCCAGACGTCTCTAGACGTCTCAACTCCACCTCAATCTTATCCTTTAGGACATAAGGCACGGAACGGGCTTTATAAAACCTTGGACTAACCAGTGGATCAACTGAGAATTTAGCAAAAACTCCCTTCAAGGTCCCCAATTCATCCTGGAACAACACTCTATGCTTCTCCAACAGCTCTTCCAGGTTCTTATTCACCCGTACATTGTGAATCTCCCCCCAATCAATCTTAATAACTTGCAACCAATTCCGGCCCAATAAGTTTGGTCCCTTTGAATTCACTACTAGCAACGGTAAACTGGCTGTTTGAGACTTATATGATACTACCACTTCTGCCACTCCCGCAATAGATAACGGCTCTCCTGTATAGGTGCTTAATCGAGTTGCCGTAGGATGCAACGTTGGCATTCCCTTTTCACACGATCCCCACAAATCCTCAAACATTCTTTTGCTGATTACAGTCATAGCAGCACCCGTATCTAGTTCCATATCAATTCTAGCCCCGTTAATCTCCATGGGTACTATGAATGGCTGCACTTTGGGCAAACCCAACACATTTAATGTCTGTAAAACCTCTTCCTCATTCTCTTCGTCGTTTATTCTGTGAGTTTTCTCTACAGCATCTTCTCTCTTGTGAGTAACACCTCTACACACTTTGGCTAAATGCCCGCGTTTCCCACATTGACTACAGATTGCTCCCTTAAACCTACAAGATGAGGCATAATGGTTTCCTCCACATCTGTAGCATTCTATTACTTTTTTAGCCTTATCCTTTGGTCTACTTCCTACCGCATTGATCACGGGGGGTACAGTGGTAGGCACAGAGGATTGTAACTCAATTGCATGTTTATTTGCAGATTCCACTGCTAAGGCTATTTGAAATGCCCTTGCGAATGTTAACTCAACCTCTCCTAGTAGGCGCCTCTGAATACGCTCGTCCTTCACCCCGCAAACTAAACGGTCTCTTAATACGTCCTGCAGAGTATCACCAAATGCACAATGTTCTGACAATTGTCTTAAAGCAGCTACAAAATCCGCAATGGACTCCCCTTCTCCCCTTACACGGGAATTAAATTTGAACTGCTGCATAATAACTGAAGGCTTTGGTTGGAGGTGGCTAGCCACTAACTCTACAATCTCCTTATAGGTTTTCTCACCTGGTTTAAGTGGTGTCGACAAATTTCGTATTAGTCGATACGTCGGCGCTCCACATGAACTCAGTAGAACGGCGCGTCGAGTCTCCTGTGTGTCGACTCCATTCGCCACAAAGTAGTGCTCAGCGCGCTCCACGTATGACCCCCACTCTTCTGTCCCTGGCACGAACTCCGGCAAAAACCCGTGTTTCGCCGCCATTTCGTGACAGCAAACAAAAGAGTTGTACTTTACCCTCGTCGCCAAAAATGTAGTGTCCTAGTCACTCGTTTAAGCCGCTACAAGAGAGGTGAACATCTCGCTGCGTGACTGACTCAAAAAGTGATCATTGTTTCACGCGCATGCGCTAACATATTACAATTGACACACACACACAATATATTACAATACTCACCAAAACACTTGAATCTCAGAAGTTGAAATCATGCAGGGCAATCCGTTTATTGCTGCCTCCACATCTCCAAAGCTATTATCGTCAATAATTCATCTGCAATTAACAGTTAACTAGTTGCAACGTACGCAATAACTGTAACTTAATCCCAGATGACGCAAGGTATTACGTTATGGCATATTGTTTATGAATAAATTATGCGCGGTAGAAATTAATTTTCTGTCTTGATTTTACTACACGAATGGTTCATGTCATAATTATATTAAACACAGATTCACAATCAGACCGATTTATAGTAAATTATAAATGTGTTTAAAATTCAATTTAAAAATAAAAGCATGATGACCGCCTATGTATGGGCCATTTCTCCATATGGAAAGAGAAGAAACATAACATAAAAACACGATGGTGTTGGTTCACATGACTGCAGCTGCTTGAGAGTGACTTTTGGGAGATGAGGTGATGGTATGTAGTACAGATAGTCTCCGGTCACCTTCAATACAAGACCATTAAGGTCAGTAGAGGTGGCCAATCACATCATTGGACCCCCTCTTATGCAGACATTGACAGAGCTACACAAATATCTCTCTGATAGTTTGGGAAGCAGTCCCTTCAGTCCCTTCACAGCCCTCCACCTGTTTCAATGCTCTGTTGTAGCACCTGCCAGTGTTTCCATATAAACTCTTGGGCAATTTACTAATATCATGTTGAATATGATGAGCAATATTTGGAAGTCTAGCATTATGTGTTTGATTCCTGTGGTCACTGGTGATGCAGTCCTGGCATATCAGACAGCTGCTTGTTGTACTGGTTCAACAGCTGTTTCGTGCTTTACCGAAACAATTGTGACAAGCTAATCTATTCACAGTAGCTACCTAGGATATAGCAGGGATATCTCAATGTCAAGATGGAGGCCCCACTCTTATGCTTCCCCTCCACCATCTTGCTGGAGGTATCTGAACATCTCACTGTGATATTTTACCCTCAGAAATGTCATGGCCAGAAATTGCATGCCTTCATTACTAATTCCTGACGCGTTATGACGTTTTTCCCGTTTCATTACCGTGCACGCGTCCATTGAAATGTATGGAGGATGACACTCTTTTGATCACTGTCACTCAGAAAAAGATGCCCATGAAAAGGAAAAAGAACTTTATGATGAAGAGGATCATAAGGTATACCTCTGTCGTTAAACAAAAAAATTAGCCCTCTTCCTGACGCTTCCTCATCAGAATTTCAGTGTTTCCATAGACATGTATGGATTTTGATTTTTAAAATGAGGGTTTATCAAGACATTTATGCTTCCTGACGAAAATCCAAGCTAGATATCAAAAAGGAAAGACTAACTGCTGTTATTAAAACCATTAGGGCTGGAGTGTGACATATTACAACGTTCATGACCCTTTTACCCTCGCTTCCCTGATCACTTTTATCATTAAGGTTCATATGTCTTTGTAAATACCAATAATTCAATAATAAATCGACAAACGCCGCGTGCGTGCCCTGCCGCGATGAAGGTTTTCAAGCAAGAAGGCACAAATCACCGACCACGGTATGAATCCTAGCAACGAACGTTCGATACTTGATAGCTTGTTACACATGTGCGTCTGATTTCGACTGTTGTTCGTGTGCATGGGTGGCAATATAGATACGATTGTACTTTATTTTGGTAGTAGGCCTACTCGGCTGCTCCAACATTCTTTTTAAGCCCTAGCTGTAGGGCGCGATCATGTTCGGAGTGTTTTCGCTACCTATATGTACATGTACATGGATTCTACAACGGCTTGTTTTGGTTGCATGCGTTGGTTTTAAACGATTCGATTCCGGCTTACTCACCTATATTGCTAATTCTACCACAAGGAGTTCATGGATGTAATCCCTATAGCAAAGCCACATTTTTGCACCTGTTCTACCTTCATTAATATTTGTAAAGATGGGCATGTCCTTACGTGCAAACCTGACGCCATATTTTTGTTCTATTTTTTTGTTGCAACTAATAGTACTTACGTATCTGTATCTGTGCGTGTCTATATATTTTTTCATCTCTGCAGAATGAAAACTACCAATACAGCATAAAAAAACACCGTTCCACAGAGACGAACCTTATAAGGATATATCACGTGAGGAATACATGCGGCAACAACCTACTTTTTTTTTTACTATATCCACATGGGGAAGGTGGAAAGGGTGACAGCCTTGTGAAGGTGGAGGGAGGTAGTTTTGTGAAGGTGGAGGGAGGTAGCCTTGTGAAGGTGGAGAGAGGTAGTTTTGTGAAGGTGGAGGGAGGTAGCCTTGTGAGATAGCCTTGTGGAGGTAGAGGAGAGAGTGCTTTGTGAAGGTGGATGGGAGATATCCTTGTGGAACAGTTTATGTAGGCCCTTCTCCCTAGAGATGAGGAATTTGATAGCACATCCCAGAGGCAGCCACTGGGATATGAATCAAATTAAGTTTAAAGGTTTCTGATGTAGGGTACAGTTAGAAGGAGATAGATCTATGTGTTACATGCATGTAGATGTAGGACCAAAGAATAATTGTTTAAAGTGGCTACAATTGTCACATCCTGTGGTGTCCACCTTTATTACATGTAGTTTGGTTAGAAAAACTCCTTGGTTTGGTTGTACACATAGCACAGACACCAGTTGTCTGCCAGGAGAGGAGGCTTACCTACATGACCACCTGGTATGGACCAGGGACTGGACACAAAGTTTTGCATCTCATGGACTGTGCCAGCCACCCTTCCAACATGCACCTGGGAAAAAACTTCAGCAACAACTCAAATGGAAGGCTTTATGTGGTCTAGCTATATGTACATGGCTCTGCAGATGTATGTAATAGGTAATGTAACAGTTGTGGTGTGGCATTTATATTTATTTGGTTATGTATTGGTTGTGTATGTGTGGAAAGTTCAAGAAGGTATTACATGTACTAACAGAGACTCAAAATCTTTGTGGTCACCTATTTGATTAGGGTGGTGGCATGTGGTCATTAGTTATGGCTGTTATGTAAACGTTTCACACGCATGGCCCTCAGGACTTGTAGGTTCTATCCAGCATCCTTGCCATTGTGTATGAGTCATGATCACCAGCCTTCATGCCGTTGGCCATCGATCAGACAGATCAGAGCTGCATCATGGCATCCTTTTTTGTGCCATTGCTTTAGTATTTGTAGGAGTGATCTTTTCTTCAACTGCATGCCCATGCAAGTCCTGTGTCAAGTGTGTGTATGTGTGTATGTGTGTGTATGTGTGTGTGTATGTGTGTGTGTATTTGCATGTACATGTGTGTTTATGTGTGTGTGTGTGTGTGTGTATTTGCATGTACATGTGTGTGTGTGTATTTGCATGTACATGTGTGTGTGTGTGTGTGTGTGTGTATTTGCATGTACATGTGTGTATGTGTGTATTTGCGTGCATGGTATTTGCATTTGGGTGTGGGTGCATGTGCATTTCCTTCCAGCCGCTCAATCATAAAAAAAGTAGAACACACGGCATAACAAACACACACATCTCAGGCCAACTGCCGAATACGTTTACGGCTGTTCATCCTTCTTGTATACCTGGGAAATGGCGCCTTAGTTACGAGTCTCAGTGAATATCTCTGAGTCCTCACTCAAGCTGTGAATCTCTTTTCAAAAACCACACTCATGCCTCAGTGTTGTCGGTGCAACGGCTATGGGCGCTGTAAAGGATGTGAGTGCGTGAAAAAGAATAAGTGCTGTTCCAGCTGTACACCTGGCCGCAATGGTAAGTGTGAAAACCTCAAGTCAAATAGCACCGCTTCAGTTGTCAATGCCAATCATCAGTTCACCACATCTCAAACAAGCGTTGTCACTGCGCCTGAAGATAATAACGGTGATTGCGTTTTAAATACCAGTGAGCTTTCAAATCTTCTTCACGACAAAAATCAAGAACATCCAACCACAACTTTACCACCTCTGCCCCCGTTTATCCCCATGGCCATCCCTTCCTTCACCTGGGGTTCACTCAGTACTCAATCACTTACAGATCAAATGTCCAGAGCATACACAGAAGTGGTTTTCTGGAAGAAAAACGTATTCACTGTACCCTTGGGAGCGTCAGGTAAATCTTTTGCCAGTGAACTAGCTCGACTATTTCAAGCGTACTCTGATGGCTCAGGTCTCGAGTCCATTGCACTGAAGGCAATAACAGTGGCTTCAAGACTACTGTTGCAGAAGCCATTTCGCACTTCAAAAGCCAAGGATCATACATCCTGCCTTGAAAGACGCCTCACCAGTTGGAAAGAAGGTAACATAGATATCCTACTCATCGAAGGTCGTACTATCCAACAACGCCTTCCAGCTTCAGATAGCTACACTCACACATATGAGGACATCACTCGCTCCTTCACCAAACTAATGTTTGAAGGGAACTGTAAGGCAGCCATGCGACTCCTTACTGATGATTGTAGAGGCGGTTTTCTCCCACTCACAACGCAAATCCCATCTGAGAACTCACAGCCCACCACAGTTTTAGATGTCCTCATCAGCAAGCACCCCCCAAGCCAACCTGCAAACCCAGATACAATCACCAATGTCAATCACTCAAGTGTCATTCATTCAGTTATCTTTGATGGCATTGATGCCTCCGCTATCAAAAGTGCTGTGCTACAAACTGAAGGCTCGGCTGGACCCTCCGGAATTGATGCCAAAGGCTGGAGGCGACTATGTACCTCTTTCCACACTGCATCAGTAGAGCTTTGCAAGTCCCTAGCAGCCCTTGCCAGAAGGCTGTGTACCTCCCTTGTTGACCCCTGTGGTATTGCTCCTTTCCTGGCTTGTCGCCTTATTGCGCTTGATAAGAACCCAGGCGTTCGTCCAATTGGAATATGTGAAGTTACCAGACGCATTATATCTAAAGCTGTGCTTTCTATTCTGAGAGTTGATATCCAGGAAGCAGCTGGCTCAATACAACTATGTGCAGGTCAAATATCAGGAACAGAAGCAGCAATACATGCCATCCGTGACTCCTTCCACTCAGCACAATGTGAAGCAGTATTGCTAATTGATGCCAACAATGCCTTCAACTCTCTGAACCGTGAAGCAGCTCTCCGCAACATTCAAATTCTGTGCCCTGCTTTTGCCACAATTCTAATTAACACATATCGTGCAGCCACTGAATTGTTCGTCCAAGATACCATCATCTTTTCAAGGGAAGGAACAACACAGGGGGACCCGCTTGCAATGCCTATGTATGCCCTGGGCATCCTGCCACTCATACAGCGGTCCACTGGAGATATCCTCCAAGTATGGTATGCTGATGATGCCTCAGCCACTGGAACCATACACAATCTAAGAGAATGGTGGGAAAAAATCACTACCATTGGACCCTCCTATGGCTATTATGCCAATGCCACAAAAACATGGTTAGTGGTTAAAGATGCACACCTTGCCTCCGCCACTTCAGCCTTTCTAGGCACAAATGTGAACATAACAAGTGAGGGCAGACCACACCTCGGAGCACCTCTTGGTACAGAAACATATGTAGCACAATCTATTCAAAAGAAGGTTGCTAAGTGGTGCCTACAACTGAAGACCTTATGTTCAATTGCAATCACTCAACCACATGCGATCTTTGCAGCATTCACTCACAGTGTGGTTCACCAATGGACTTACCTTGCCAGGACTGTTCCAAACATAGGCAGGTTTTTTACACCCATTGAAGACATAATAAGGTCAAACCTTATCCCATCCCTAACTGGTAGAGCTCCTCCTGGCGATCTTGAGCGACTACTTTTGTCCTTGCCTCCAAGACTAGGCGGTCTTGGCTTCACCATCCCCACCAATCTGTCAGCCATTGAGTTTGATGCTTCAATGACAGTCACAAAGCCATTATATGACCTCATTCTGCAAAAGAAAACACACTATCCACTCAGTGTAATTGAGGCACAAATCCAGGCCAAAAAACAACTTCATCAATCGAAGCAACAGCAAACCCAAGACACAGCAGCCAACCTATTACCACAGTTGTCTGAGTCTTCCCAGAGATCAATGGTCCTTACTCAAGAGAAGGGTGCTTCCAGCTGGCTTACCACTCTTCCTATCTCTGAACACGGCTTTGCTTTGCACAAAGGTGCCTTTCGTGATGCCCTTGCACTTAGATATGGATGGGACCCTCCTAACACACCTTCACATTGCATTTGTGGGAAATCATTCACTACGGAACATGCACTCTCATGTCCTTTTGGAGGTTATCCTACCCTACGCCACAATGAGATTCGGAACCTCACTGCAAATTTGCTGTCTGAAGTGTGTCACAATGTAACCATCGAACCAAACCTACAACCAGTTACCAGAGAAACCTTCAAACTTGCCTCTACCATCACTGACATTGGAGCAAGATCAGACATTGCAGCTGATGGCTTCTGGGGTGGCCACTTTGAAAAAACGTTTTTTGATGTCAGAGTTCTCAACCCACTTGCTCCATCTAACACCACACCCACACCCAGTGCTTGCTACCGCAGACATGAAAAAGAAAAACAAAGAGCATATGAGCAACGCATCAGGGACATAGAGCATGCCTCCTTCACCCCAATCGTACTCTCCACTACTGGTGGAATGGGTCCAATTGCAACAACGTTTTATAAACGCCTTGCAGACCGGCTAGCTTCCAAATGGAACTCATCCTACAGCCAAACCATTGGATGGTTGCGATGCCGTCTGTCCTTTTCTCTCCTCCGTTCATCCATCCTATGCATCAGAGGAGCTCGTTCATCAAAGGGGCGCGTACCTTGCAGTGTCCCTCTCCCTGTAGAGCTAGTGCATAGTGAATCTAGGTTCACTCTGGACTAGAAAGCATCTAGTTGATCAATGTCATTTAATTTAATCATCTAACTCATATTGTGCATTTGCTGTATATTCGAATATTTATATCCTATACGGGTTTAGTCTCGTACCCAGACCCAAACGTCTTGTATACCCTAGCCAAAATTCCGGCGGAGCTCGGAGCAGATATTGGGTCTGGGAACGAGACTGCTATGGAGTGAGCGCGAGCGACCTTGCCTGCCAATTGATCCATATACAGTCATTAATCGACGATATACAGTATAATAGGGCCAGGACACAGTAGAGAGTCCAGCTGTGAATATCCGCCGCCATGCATATGTTAATTCTTTAGCTAGTGGAAGGCAATATACTTAACACACCTCCACGAGAACTTCTAGTATGTTATCAAAAACAAGCCAGTCATCGTGGTCAACGTCAGAGCGATGCACTATAATTATATATATAGGGACGGAATCGCCCATGCATCTTAACGAGCGAGTCTCGTAGTCACACCTATATATCATATTATGTATTAGCTACTCCACAGCAGCGGTTCTATTAGTTCGACCTTCGCGTTATGGGGGTTTCAAGCCTATCCAGTTGAAGTTCGATGTTGTACGTCTGGCTAGCGAGACTACCATATACCGAGAATTAGATTGATAGCGAGTGTAGAGCTATTACATTGTATATCCACAATACTATCAGATGGGTATAAATCTTGGTATAGGCCTAGGCTTGATACCCGACCCTCCGCCAAAAGGCTACGCCCAACTACTATACAATGGATCAAAATGGTTAAATAACAGATCACGTGACCACTAGAATGCATCCAATGGCAGGGGCACGAGTACAACTAAATGTTTTGAGTTGCGCATGCGTATGCTTAGATCACTAAAATCGACGATAGCTGTAGTTTGGAAGGATTTTATGTAACAGCGATGCCTATTCCTAACTTCCCTGCCATGCAGACATACAATGCATTTATTAAAAGACAATAACAATAATATATTTTAATAAATTAATTAGCAGTTTTAATAACGTGATAAATCTCTAAAGTACCTAGTGAGTTTAATGGTGCAATTAGATTTTTTCTATCACAATCGTACGCCGAGTTATGCATCGATGTCCACAATTTCTGGACATGTTTCGTATAAGCTATTGCAAAATTTAATACCTATGATTCTAAATCATTTTAATGCCGGGATATTTCCATCTTGTATCATTTGATTTAAATTAAACCCTTAATCAGCAATTCGAAGTTTTTATAATCAATAAATACATAACAGTACTCTACAAAAAGTATATAGTAACTTCCACATTTTTTACCAGCCAACTGTGACAGATTTGGGACTATCCTTGATATGTTGACCATTTATTGTGACACTGAGGTCATAATAGCCAGCATCAGGAGATGGGGTGAATGTGATGGTGTAGGTTCCATTATTGTTACATGATACCTGCCCAGTGTGAGTAGTACGCTGATGAGCCTGGGCTCCCTGGGACCCTAACAAACTGAAGCTCATATTGAGACTTTGCCCACTTGAGGAAACAATCCGAGGAGGTGGAGGTACTGTGGAACTGAACCCACCTGGGGCAACAATCTGAGAAGGTGAAGGTACTATGGAACGACACGCAATTGGGCGTGGGAAAGTAGATTCAAGAGCCAGTTCTGCCTTCACTTGTATGTCATTGCATTGATACAAATGTTCCTTGAAATCTTTGGCTTCAACCAACACACTAAAGCTTGTATTTTTGATTGGTTGTGATTCATGGCCAGAAATTGCATGCCTTCATTACTAATTCCTGACGCGTTATGACGTTTTTCCCGTTTCATTACCGTGCACGCGTCCATTGAAATGTATGGAGGATGACACTCTTTTGATCACTGTCACTCAGGAAAAGATGCCCATGACAAGGAAAAAGAATTTTATGATGAAGAGGATCATAAGGTATACCTCTGTCGTTAAACAAAAAAATTAGCCCTCTTCCTGACGCTTTCTCATCAGAATTTCAGTGTTTCCATAGACATGTATGGAATTTGATTTTAAAAATGAGGGTTTTTCAAGACATTTATGCTTCCTGACGAAAATTCAAGCTAGATATCAAAAAGGAAAGACTAACTGCTGTTAGTAAAACCATTAGGGCTGGAGTGTGACATATTCTAACGTTCATGACCCTTTTACCCTCGCTTCCCTGATCACTTTTATCATTAAGGTTCATATGTCTTTGTAAATACCAATATTCAATAATAAATCGACAAACGCCGCGTGCGTGCCCTGCCGCGATGAAGGTTTTCAAACAAGAAGACACAAATCACCGACCACGGTATGAATCCTAGCAACGAACGTTCGATACTTGATAGCTTGTTACACATGTGCGTCTGATTTCGACTGTTGTGCGTGTGCATGGGTGGCAATATAGATGCGATTGTACTTTATTTTGGTAGTAGGCCTACTCGGCTGCTCCAACATTCTTTTTAAGCCCTAGCTGTAGGGCGCGATCATGTTTGGAGTGTTTTAGCTACCTATATGTACATGTACATGGATTCTACAACGGCTTGTTTTGGTTGCGTTGGTTTTAAACGATTCGATTCCGGCTTACTCACCTATATTGCCAATTCTACCACAAGGAGTTCGTGGATGTAATCCCTATAGCAAAGCCACATTTTTGCACCTGCTCTACCTTCATTAATATTTGTAAGGATGGGCATGTCCTTACGTGCAAACCTGACGCCATATTTTTGTTCTATTTTTTTGTTGCAACTAATAGTACTTACATATCTGTATCTGTGCGTGTCTATATATTTTTTCATCTCTGCAGAATGAAAACTACCAATACAGCAAAAAAAAAAACCGTTCCACAGAGACGAACCTTATAAGGATATATCACGTGAGGAATACATGCGGTAACAACCTACTTTTTTTACTATATCCACATGGGGAAGGTGGAAAGGGTGACAGCCTTGTGAAGGTGGAGGGAGGTAGTTTTGTGAAGGTGGAGGGAGGTAGTTTTGTGAAGGTGGAGGGAGGTAGTTTTGTGAAGGTGGAGGGAGGTAGTTTTGTGAAGGTGGAGGGAGGTAGCCTTGTGAAGGTGGAGGGAGGTAGTTTTGTGAAGGTGGAGGGAGGTAGTTTTGTGAAGGTGGAGGGAGGTAGCCTTGTGAGATAGCCTTGTGGAGGTAGAGGAGAGAGTGCCTTGTGAAGGTGGATGGGAGATATCCTTGTGGAACAGTTGGGAAAAGATAATACATGTAGGGCCTTCTCCCTAGAGATGAGGAATTTGATAGCACATCCCAGAGGCAGCCACTGGGATATGAATCAAATTAAGTTTAAAGGTTTCTGATGTAGAGTACAGTTAGAAGGAGATAGATCTACGTGTTACATGCATGTAGATGTAGGACCAAAGAATAATTGTTTAAAGTGGCTACAATTGTCACATTCTGTGGTGTCCACCTTTATTAGTTTGGTTAGAAAAACTCCTTGGTTTGGTTGTACACATAGCACAGACACCAGTTGTCTGCCAGGAGAGGAGGCTTACCTACATGACCACCTGGTATGGACCAGGGACTGGACACAAAGTTTTGCATCTCATGGACTGTGCCAGCCACCCTTCCAACATGCACCTGGTGAAAAACTTCAGCAACAACTTAAATGGAAGGCTTTATGTGGTCTAGCTATATGTACATGGCTCTGCAGATGTATGTAATAGGTGGTGTAACAGTTGTGGTGTGGCATTTATATTTATTTGGTTATGTATTGGTTGTGTATGTGTGTGATAAATGTGGAAAGTTCAGAAGGTATTAGATGTACTAACAGAGAATGTAGCTGACCCAAAATCTTTGTGGTCACCTATTTAATTAGGGTGGTGGCATGTGGTCATTAGTTATGGCTGTTATGTAAACGTTTCACATGCATGGCCCTCAGGACTAGTACATACGTGTAGTTTCTATCCAGCATCTTTGCCATTGTGTATATGAGTCATGATCACTAGGCTTCATGCCATCGGCCATCGATCTGTTCATTGATGACAGATCAGAGCTGCATCATGGCATCCTTTTTTGTGTCATTGCTTTAGTATTTGTAGGAGTAAAGTAGATAGACAGGTGCATGTATGTGATCTTTTCTTCAACTGCATGCCCATGCAAGTCCTGTGTCAAGTGTGTGTATGTGTGAGTGTGTATGTGTGTGTATGTGTGTGTATGTGTGTGTATGTGTGTGTATGTGTGTATGTGTGTGTGTGTATTTGCATGTATATGTGTGCGTATGTGTGTGTATTTGCATGTACATGTGTGTATGTGTGTATGTGTGTGTGTGTGTATTTGCATGTACATGTGTGCGTATGTGTGTGTATTTGCATGTACATGTGTGTGTGTGTATGTGTGTGTATTTGCATGTACATGTGTGTGTGTGTGTGTGTGTGTGTGTGTGTATTTGCATGTACATGTGTGTGTGTGTGTGTATTTGCGTGCATGGTATTTGCATTTGGGTGTGGGTGCATGTGCATTTCCTTCCAGCCGCTCAATCATAAAAAAGTAGAACACACGGCATAACAAACACACGGCATAACAAACACACAGCATAACAAACACACACATCTCAGGCCTACTGCCGAATACGTTTATGGCTGTTCATCCTTCTTGTATACCCTAGCCAAAATTCCGGCGGAGCTGGATAGAAATGAGTACAGGACTTAACCTCGTAGCAGATATTGGGTCTGGGAACGAGACTGCTATGGAGTGAGCGCGAGCGACCTTGCCTGCCAATGGCCCTTTGCATGAAAGATCGGAAGTACGATAAACGTCACGTCTGGAGTATAAACCACAGCGGTTACCTAGAGACATTGTGTCACGTCTGCGGACCTTTGCGTAATAAAATGGCAACGCTCGGAGTCTGCTCAGACATTGATCCTTCGGACGATCCAGTTCCTGATCAAACTATGCTGCCAACAGTAAGTTTGACCGATTCTGACATATCCAGAGCCTTTTTAAAGCCATCAAGCTTACTGTTGGCAGCAGAGTTTGATCAGGAACTGGATCGGCCGAAGGATCACCGTCCGTTGCCATTTTATTACGCAAAG
Source organism: Spongilla lacustris (assembly GCA_949361645.1). Lineage (NCBI taxonomy): Eukaryota > Metazoa > Porifera > Demospongiae > Spongillida > Spongillidae > Spongilla > Spongilla lacustris. Next base: position 9,668,869 of record OX442420.1, read on the forward strand.
GTCCGCGAACGTGACACAATGTCTCTAGGCAACCGCTGTGGCTTTTACTCCAGACGTGACGTTTATCGTACTTCCGATCTTTCATGCAAAGGGTCCATTGATCCATATACAGTCATTAATCGACGATATACAGTATAATAGGGCCAGGACACAGTGGAGAGTCCAGCTGTGAATATCCGCCGCCATGCGTATGTTAATTCTTTAGCTAGTCAGTGGAAGGCAATATCCATAACACACCTCCACGAGAACTTCTAGTATTATCAAAAAACAAGCCAGTCGGCGTCATCGTGGTCAACGTCAGAGCGCGCGCGATGCACATGCAGATAGATATATATACAATACATGTCATATAATTATAATTATAATAATATAGGGACAGAATCGCCCATGCATCTTAACGAGCGAGTCTCGTAGTCACACCTATATATCATATTATGTAGTAGCTACTCCACAGCAGCGGTTCTATTAGCTCGACCTTCGCTATCCAGTTGAAGTTCGTCTGGCTAGTGAGACTAGCGTATACCAAGAATTAGATTGATAGCGAGTGTAGAGCTATTACATTGTATATCCACAATACTATCAGATGGGTACAAATCTAGGCTTGATATACGACCCTCCGCCAAAAGGCTACGCCCAACTACTATACAATGGATCAAAATGGTTAAATAATAGATCACGAGACCTCTAGAATGCATCCTATGGCAGGGGCACGAGTACAACTAAATGTTTTGAGTTGCGCATGCGTATGCTTAGATCACTAAAATCGACGATAGCTGTAGTTTGGAAGGATTTTATGTAACAGCGATGCCTATTCCTAACTTCCCTGCCATGCAGACATACAATGCATTTATTAAAAGACAATAACAATAATATATTTTAATAAATTAATTAGCAGTTTTAATAACGTGATAAATCTCTAAAGTACCTAGTGAGTTTAATGGTGCAATTAGATTTTTTTAATCACAATCGTACGCCGAGTTATGCATCGATGTCCACAATTTCTGGACATGTTGGACAACTGATTTCCAATTACATTTTTCAGGACAAACTGAATCAAACAGTGAGAAAACTTCCAATAAATTTTTGTGATACAAATCTAATTGCAAGGATGCTTTGATATCACTGTTTTCACATGGAATTAGAGACCTCTTTTCTACCTTATTAATAGAAGCTTCGAGCTCTGTCGATGGAAGTTGTTTCAATGCAGTAATTTCACAGTCAGTGAAAGTCAAAACACTGGAGGCAATACCTGCACAGTGGCTTAAATTTTGCTTCAAAGCCTCAAAATTTTCTTTCTGCAATCCAAGAGCAGTTTTCTTGGATCTTCTTAAATGTCTCCCTGATGGTTGTGGAAACAGTCTCTTCGCATACCTCCACCCGTTCCAATGCTCTGTTGTTGTCATCAATAGCAGCTGTCAGCTTTGCTTTAACCATTTGGGCAGAAGTAAGCAATTTACTAATATTATCTCTATGAGAACTAGCAATATTTGGAAGTCTAGCATTATGTGTGTGGTCCCTGTGGTCACTGGTGATGCAGTCCTGGCATATCAGACAGCTACATCTCTCACAGTAACTGATGAACTCCGTGTGATGTGAAGAGCAGGAAGGTTTAATGGCTGACAACAACTCCCTGTTCACCATTTCACCCAATGGACTGAGCACATTATGAAGACGAAAGTTCCGTGCACGTTTGTGGTAATCACAGCACAGCTGACATAAGAACTGAAGACATGCACAACAGAACCCAACAGCAGGCCCTGAGCTACTGTCATCGCAGGCATCACAAGGTACTTCGTTGTTACTGGAAATCTTGAATTGGTACTGGGCAACCTTCACCTCAGTATCAAGATGGAGGTTCTGTGGAAGGTCTCTGACTCCTCCCACTGGGATGGAAACAGATTTCTCACATGTGGGACACCTGAAGCTTTGCTAGCTGGCCTCCGCCATTTTGCTGTGACCCCACCCCTCCGCCATTTTGCTGTGACCCCACCCCTCCGCCGTTTTGCTATGACCCCACCCCTCCACCATTTTGCTGTGCACTTATCCTCTCCACCTCCTTATGTAGACACTCTCTACAGAAGGAGTGGAGACATGAGAGCATCCTGGGGTCTGTGTATGGCTGAGAGCACAGCTGACATGTGATGGGCTGTTGAAATGGCTCCATAACTGACACTAAAAGAATGAAGCGAAATTAAAGTGTCAATTTTTTGTTATTGATTTATTGATGCAACGACAGCAGGTTCTCCCATATGTCGTGGCGACGATAGATTCGTGCGCTAACCTGGGATTTTAGGCTACTTATCAACACAGCTGAGGCTGCTTGAAGCTTAAATCAGACGCTCACTGCAACCGAAATTGGGTCTGCGGCTGGGGAAAGATCGTGCCAGAAGAAGATTTGGTTACAGTACAGTGGTGTTCACCGAAAGAGGGGGAAAATTCAAGAATGGTATATAATTATATCATATGCCAATTACATTTTTAGATTCAGCATCTACTTCTGAACATAGTACATTTGTTTTAATTCAATTATAACTTGTAAACAAAACAATGCACCATAGTAAACAACTGCTGGTCAGGTTGGATGTTCAAGGCTATAACTCCTCTATACTTTGTAGTTAAGCTACCAAATTTTTTTTGTATGTACCCAATACAGGTGAGTACCTATAGTCTTGTGTTGAGCTCTTAAGTCTCACTCGCTGTGGAGATCGGTAGGAAAGTATCGTTTTTCAGAGGGAGGCGTGGTCTTCGTATGAATTCGGTCAAATTAGTTTGACTTAAGGATTAAAATTGACTTTTTCTAAATGAGAGGTCTCTGGGGTACTCCGTCGTATAATGATATTTGAACCTATTTGCGAAAAACCGTTCACATTACTTAAGAATGCTTAGTCCTAGGCGGGATATGAGCATACACATCTCAAGTGTATGGATAGTGGATGGATTGGTGAGATTCGCAACCTTCCATGATGATCCTGGCATGCATGAGAGGCGCTCACATGTACATGTAACCGGCCAGTGAAATCCAGGCGCAATTTTTAATTTGAACCAGAGCGACGATATATTCATGCAAAAATTGATGCTATCCAGATCATTTTAATTGAATCACACACCTAAATCCCTAGCACATGATCCCTCATCATTACTAAATCGAGGCATCATTCGGTATCAGAGTCTGAATCACTAGCTCCCTCCTCCCCCCACCCCCCGTCATCATCGGGCTCATCTGGCATAGCAGCGGAGCTCGGGCCCGGCTACCCAGCGGCTACGGTAGAGTTGCATGTAGGTGGGGCAGGCAGAGCAAGCAAGGGAGTAGGCTCCTTGCTCATGGGCAGCTTGAGGGCACTGATCTTTGGCAAGCTTCTGCAAGTCTGCTTTCTTGGAGCCCTTTGGGACCTCGACTGCCTTGAAGGCAAGCACGGCCGTTAGCAGCGTCTCCAGGAGAATATTTAGGTGTCACGTAAGACACGATGGCTCCCCCACTCCGTGGGCTCCTTCTAGGCCCCTCTGCAGCTGCCTCCTCTCCGCCGTTACCCTCCATGACGCCGCGTTTTTCGGCTAGGAAGACTAATTTAACAATTAAATTAAAACTTTTTGGGCGCCAATCCTTTGTTTTACGCGCACGTGTTTCCCATGTGGCCAAATACTTATAGTCTTGGGATCCGTTAATCTATTACCTACATACAGAAAAAAAGTCCGATAGCGAAATCCCGTTTCTATCCCGAGATATGATCTCGTTTTTTCGGAAGCGGTTCAAATTAACTCCGCGGTTCAAATATCATTACGACGGAGTATCCATATAATTTATAATAATTTTTTGGCAGCTTGCTATCGGCATTAAACAATCCATGAAATGCTAAAAATCTTAACATTGAAAGCCATTTTTCAACCGTTTTTAGGATTTCTCCGTTTATCATAGTAAAAATGTAGGCTACATTTTTACTATGATAAACGGAGAAATCCTAAAAACGGTTGAAAAATGGCTTTCAATGTTAAGATTTTTAGCATTTCATGGATTGTTTTAAAAGTTACGTACAGTGCTTACAAACTCAAATACTATGATTCTTTGCTACATTATGTAGCAAAGAATCATAGTATTTGCGTTTGTAAGCACTGTACGTAACTTTTAAAAGCATTTCTACGTGTAGAATACTTGATAGAATAAGTACAAATGCAAATATCATGATTATATGCTACACGTTTACTATCATATACGGAGAAATCCTAAAAACGGGTGAAAAATGGCTTTCAATGTTAAGATTTTTAACATTTCATGGATTGTTTAATGTCGATAGCAAGCTGCCAAAAAATTATTATAAATTATATGTATACCCCAGAGACCTCTCATTTAGAAAAAGTCAATTTTAATCCTTAAGTCAAACTAATTTGTCCGAATTCATACGAAGACCACGCCTCCCTCTGAAAAGCGATACTTTCCTACCAATCTCCACAGCGAGTGAGACTTAAGAGCTCAACACAACACTATAGGTACTCACCTGTATTGGGTACATACAAAAAATTTTGGTAGCTTAACTACAAAGTATAGAGGAGTTACAGCCTTGAACATCCAACCTGACCAGCAGTTATTTACTATGGTGCATTGTTTTGTTTACAAGTTATAATTGAATTAAAGCAAATGTACTTTGTTCAGAAGTAGATGCTGAATCTAAAAATGTAATTGGTATGATATAATTATATACCATTCATGAGATAAAATCAAAAATGCCGGTGCATTATTGCATTTTTCCCCTCTTTCGGTGAACACCACTGTAGCTGGTCGGCCGTCATCGGTAATGTAAGTCTGGGTACGTGCACGTGTCTGATCGGTTGCATAGCATAGCATTTGTGAACTATGATAGGCTATGTGAATTTTTTTTTGTAGTGGTCCGCTTAATACCGTAGAACCGAACTGGAGCCTGGAGGCTACGACCCTGGTAGTCCACAAGATCTAGTTAGGCGTAGCCCGACCTTCCGCCCGGCAATACGCGAAGCTAGGTCGATCGGGCTATACGCCCAACTGTGACAAGATCGTCTTCACTTCCAGCCGCATGGCCCGCATCCTTGCATGACTTCACTAAGCATCTCTGTGTTGACTTTTTAAAGAAGAGCTGATGCTGATAAAAAAAAAAGTTAGCGCCTGGCCCACGGCTTGTGCGCATTTTAGGCCCGTACGTGTAGCCAGGATGCCTGGTGGGGGTGGGGGGGGTGGGGGGGGGAGGGGGAACCGACTCAACGTGGGGTCCTGGCTACATGTATTGCTCTCCCACCCCCAGCCCCCTCCCCCCCCCCCCCCCCCCCCCCCCCCCCATTACCATCCTAAAAACAGCTGAACTCTAAGAGTGGAATACAAAACGGCAGGGTGGGGTAATTTTTTGCAGTCTGGAATGTTGCCAAAATTTATCCTAGGATAATATTTTGCGGGCGGATAGAATTTTTCGTGACAGGTCACACACATACATTCGAGTTCCGCTGCGCCTGCGGTGCTGCGTACATATATACTGTAAATTATCCGCCCCCATCGAAATAAAAATCAGCCGCCCGTGTAAGTATTTATACGTGTCAGTAACCACGAACGCTTATAATAAGTTCTCCTTTTCACCATAATCAGAATATCGACACGGAAGAGTTCACGGTTATGGAAAAAATATAGTTAAGCACGAGTCGTTTTTCGATGAATATTATTTTCATTTTGTCACATGCACAGTTAATAGCTTTTGATTTGGTCTAAATTTGGTTCAGCAAATATAAACACTTAGTTTGGAAAAGACCTATCAAATATTGAAATGATTTACCGCATTTTCCATGCATGTGCACTATAAATTATCCAGGTTTGTGTTTGCTAGCTGTAACCACATGTAGGTTTAATTGAAATCTGCAGTTGAAGGATAACTAGGATTCAAAGCTTAGCACAGGCCAAATGACACAGCTTTCCATGGCAAGGGCAGTTCTGAGGATGAACAAGATTGGTTAATTAAGCTACAGCAAATGTGGGCTTACATGGTTCATGATAAAAACTGCATGCATGATGCCACTATACTATATTCAGAAGATCTTGCACAAGACATTTTCACATTGCACTGTGCTGACAGACTGATAGAATTATGGTACATGTATATGGGAGCACCTAGAAAAATTTGAGTGTGCATTGTTATCATTAATTTCCAGGTCATGGATGATGGAGAGGTGGTCTCTTGCAAGATGAAGAATCGCAGCCGGCTTAAAATGATGATGGATATAGGACAAGATATGAACAGCTAGCTGAAGCAGCCTAGCGATTCCTTTTTTTAGCCCCAGTTTCTCTTTGCTTATGCATGCGCATGCTTGTGGTGGTCACAGCACAACTGACACAAGAACTGAAGACATTCACAACAGAACCCAACAGTAGGTCCTGAGCTGTCATCGATGCAGACATCACAAGGTACTTCATTGTTACTGGCAATCTTGGATTGGTACTGGGCAACCTTCACCTCAGCATTAAGATGGAGGTTCTGTGGAAGGTCTCTGACTCCTCCCACTGACATGGAAACAGATTTCTCACATGTAGGACACTTGAAGCTTTGGTGTGAACTCTTTGCTTGCTGTGGCCCTTCCCCTCTGCCATTTTGCTGTGACTCCTCCCCTCCGCCATCTTGCTGTGCACTTATCCTCTCCATCTTCTTATGTAGACACTCTCTATACAGAAAGAGTTGGAGACATGAGAGCATCCTGGGTCTGTGTATGGCTGAGAGCACAGCTGACAGGTGATGGGTTGTTGAAATGGTTCCATAACTGGCACTAAAAGAATCAATGTTTTGTTATAGACAGTGACTGGCACTAAAAGTAGAAAACTAACCAATGAATATTATAAGCAATAAGAACAAGCTGCTTAGCAACCACGGAGTGCACGCTAACAGTATAACTCATGCACGTGCGCCGATTATCCGACACGTCATACGCTAATAATACGTTAATTATATTCCTATTCAGGTTCGAGGGGGGCCCCCCCCCCCCCCCCCCCCCCCCCCCCGCGTCCGCTCTTACTTGGAAGCCTTCATCTCAATGTCAAGATGGAGGCCCCACTATGATGCTTCTCCTCCACCATCTTGCTGCAGGTATCCAAACATCTCACTGTGGCATTATATTTGTTCAATTTTACCCTCAGAAACATTTTGTCTTTAAATACACAATTACAAAATTAAATACCTATATGATTCTAAATTATTTTGTTATGGGATATTTTCCCGCATCTTGAATAATTTGATTCTTGTCAGCAATTCCAAGTTTTTATACATAACAGTACTCTAACAAAAAGTACAGTAACTTGCACATTAAACCCTAATCAGCACTTCCAAGTTAGTCTAACAAAAAGTACATTAACTTGCACATTTTTTACCTGACACTAATACAGGATATATAATTAACTGTGACAGATTTGGGGCTATCCTTGATATGTTGACCATCTATTGTGATGCTGAGTTTATGACAGCCAGCAGTAGATGGGGTGAATGTGATGGTGTAGGTTCCATTACTGTTACTTGATACCTGCCCAATTTGAGAAGGTACAGCTGCCTGGTGCCATAATGTTATCCTATTTGTGTCAGGTGCAGCAGTCAGCTCTGCTTTCACTTGTATGTCATTGCATTGATACAAACGTTCCTTGGAATCTTTGGCTTCAACCACCACACTAAAACTTGCATTTGTGATTGGATGGGAGGTGGACAATTTCCAACTACTTTTTGCAGGACAAACCGAATCGAATAGTGAGAAAACTTCCAATACATTTTTGTGATACAAATCTAACTGCATAGCTGTTTCTATATCACTGTTTTCACATGGAATTAGGGACATCTTTTTGACCGTTTTAATAGAAGCTTGGAGCTCTTTAGATGGAAGTTGTTTCAATGCAATAATTTCACAGCCAGTGTAAGTCAGAACACTGGAGGCAATACCTGTGCAGTGGCTTAAATTTTGCTTCAAAGCTTCAAAATTTTCTTTCTGCAATCCAAGAGCAGTTTTCTTGGATAATGAATCTTCATGCAGTTCCCTCAATATCTCATTCATCCTGTCTTCCAGTGTTTGATGGAGCTTCTTAAATGTCTCCCTGATGGTTGAGGAAACAGTCTCTTCACAGACCTCCACCTGTTCCAATGCTTCGTTGTTGTCATCAATAGCACCTGTCAGATTTTTCATAACCTCTTCAGCAGAAACAAGCAACTTACTAATATCATCTCGATGAGACTTAGCAATATTTGGAAGTTTAGTATCATGAGTGTGATCTCTGTGGTCACTGGTGATGCAGTCCTGGCATATCAGACAGCTACATGTCTCACAGTAAATGATGAACTCCTTGTGATGTGAAGAGCAGGAAGGTTTAATGGCTGATAACAACTCCCTATCCACCTTTGTACCCAATGGAAGCACATTGTGGAGATGGAGATCACGGGCACGCTTGTGGTGGTCACAGCACAACTGACACAAGAACTTAAGACATTCACAACAGTATCCAACAGCAGGCCCTGAGCTGTCATCAATGCAGGCATCACATGGTACTTTATGGTTACTGGCAATCTTGGATTGGTACTGGGCAACCTTAACCTCAGCATCAAGGTGGAGGTTCTGTGGAAGGTATCTGACTCCTCCCCATGGGATGGAAACAGATTTGTTGCATGTGGGACACATAACGCCTTTCTTTAACTCCATCCCTACGACATTTTGCTGTGACCCCTCCTCTTCACCATCTAGCTGTGACCCCTCCTCTTCACTATCTAGCTGTGACCCCTCCTCTTCAGTATCTAGCTGTGACCCCTCCTCTGCGCCATCTTGCTGTACACTTATCCTCTCCACCTCCTTATGTAGACACTCTCTACAGAAGGAGTGGAAACATGAGAGCATCCTGGGGTCTGTGTATGGCTGAGAGCACAGCTGACAGGTGATGGGTAGTTGAAATGGCTCCATAACTGGCACTAAAAGAATGAAGCGAAATTAAAGTGTCAATATTTTGTTACCGATTTTTGTATCGGTTTATATTTCGGGATGCAACGACAGCAGGTTTTCACAAATGTCGTGGCGACGATAGAATCATAGATATTTGATAGAATCGCGCTCGGATACATATGATATATTGAAACTAACCTGGGATTTTAGACTACTAATCAACACAGCTGAAGGCCTGATGCTGCTTGAAGCTTAAGTCAGACGCTCACAGCAACCGAAATTGGGTCTGCGGCTGGGGAAAGATCTTGCCAGAAATAACGCCCCCTACAAACACCACAGTCTGTTTGCGGCTGGGTTGATAATTAGACAATACGGTTTATATTACGCTGCAAATTGCGCAATGTTCGTACCTCATTGCATTTAGTAACATGTTTTTAGCGAGCCATATACCACACATGCTGTGAGTAATTCAGTTGAAACAAATAGCTTCCGCACATACCCTACCAGTCTACTCGACAAAATTATCAACGCGCAAGAGGACTTCATTTCATTACTAGTAATAGTTATGCGCAGCCTGTTTTTACGCCTATGTAACTTAGACGGGTCTACTTCAAGCTCGTTGTGCGGCCGAACTAACCCACTAAACAGGTTGGTAAGCAAGAGCACTCAACAACACACAATGACACGGGAGAGCATATATACAAATTATGTCCCAGAAGTAACCTGTTACCACCTTTTAAAAATGAAATAATAGGTGTGGCTTTCGGAAGTGGAGGCGGGTCATTGACATAGTATTCAACGGCGCGGATAAAGGAGGCGATTGACTTAGCCGTAACAGATTTGGGCTACATGGGACTAAGAGAACTAATATCTAAGCTAGAGAAGGCGTTTGTAGAAGGGAACGATGTTTTTCTTTCGGGTTGGCTACACAATTCGTAGGAGGAAGCCAAAGGGACGCCAGCGTTCTCGGACTAGTACCCGGTAGCCGATGGATCATACCAACTTTCTGGAGGCATTGGATAGGGTCCTATTTCAGTGGTATGGCAGCCATTTTCCATGAATATTATTTGGATCGGATAATTGACCGATATGGTCATTTGATAAGATCTAATTGCATTCCAGTCGGCACAAGAACCTTTTGGGTCTGGGTACGAGACTAATGTAAAGCTGAGATCGGTTGCCTGGGGACAATTGCATAACCGCGATCCTTGGAATACATGTACTGCTAGAATTCCTCCAGTAGCATGAATCTCATTAAAGCCCTACCTTTCTAGCATGAACGCGTTAACGTCTAACAATAGATGCGATACACTATGCAGCTGGAAAACTAGAATTGAAGAGGCTTCAGGTTGAGGTTATTCAGGCCACAGATACTGGTCATGATGTCTTTGGAGTACCAACAGAATCTGTGTTTTGCACGCCTTCTTAGAGCCAGCTCATCTTGTTGTGCAAAAACTCTCAAAACACCATAATTGTGTAGTCTCCTGATTCACACAGCTGTGGATGGATTACATCACCACGTAGCGGTTTATTGGTTGGTGGGGATGGACCAAATCCAATGCCATCCCTTGTGTTGATCCTTTGTGGTCACTCCTCTATCACTTCCTGCTAGATGCCCAAGGTCATTTCGGCCAACTTGGAGCTTCGGGCCATGAACTCCTCCCTCTGCCTCTGGTCCATTGTTGTGGCTTTCAGTACCAACACCAGTGCCCCTCCCGTGGATGGCCTGGGGACCATCCTCCTCCTGCCTGCCCAGCTCAATGATGGCATGATGGGTGCGGTCTGGGAGGGCAAGAGTACCCTGGTAGTCAAGGTAACCGGATGTGGGCTAGTCAACTTCACTGGTGTCATCAACCTCCTCTTCAACCCTCAAGGGGGTAAGATCATGGGATGGCAGTGTGCGTGCATCAGATAAACATTACCCCGCTCCTCTCCTCCCCAGGAGACTGTACTGGCCACACACCCTGTACCCATGGGGTGTGTTTTGCCAACAGGACGGGCTGCCCAGTGCGTGGACTGTACAAGGTCCAGCTGGGCACCTCCCCTCATGCCACGCCCTCACACATAACCCCAGGGCTGATGGTCCTGTGTCTGCAATCCATGACGGTGGGTGTGGTCATCACGTTGCTCCTGGTGATGTGGCATCAGTTGAAGAAGAGAAGGAGGTGAGGGTATGGGGTGGGGAAGAGGCAAGGGCATGGAAGGGGGAAGAGGTGAGGGTACGGGAGGGGGAAGAGGCAAGGGTACTGGAGGGGGAAGAGGTGGGGTATGGGAGGGGGAAGAGGCAAGGGCATGGGAGGGGAAGAGGTGAGGATACGGGAGGAGGGTATTGTAGGGGGAAGAGGTGAGGGTGCGGGAGGGGGAAGAGGTGAGGGTACAGGAGGGGGATGAGGCAAGGGGAATAGGCAAGAGGAGGCGGCAAGGTGCGAGGAGAGATTTATCAGAACTACACCTAGCTGTCTGGGTAAATTACTTTGTTCCTTATCTCCCCTACCCCACCCTTTATACAGGTCTGTTGGGTACAAGATGGCGGAAGATGGAGGGGCATCTATCCCCAAGTGTCCTCCTCCAGTGGTCATCAACATCACCCCTCCCCCCAAACAGCTGTCCAGGAAAAGTCCCTCCAACTGCAGTCAAGTTCCCTTGAGAGCAGATCCCTCTAGTAGCATAGCCCCCCGTAGTGAGGACCCCACTGATAGTGTAGGACCTTGCACCTTAGGCCATCCGTGCATTGGCCCCCCTTCTGGTGAGGAAGGGGGTGGTGTGGAGGTGAAATCTGTGCAGAGATGGCTGCCTCAGCTGGGTGGGGAAGAGGTGTGCAAAGCCAAGGAAGATGCTAAGCACCCACCGGAAGTAGAGCCACGCCCACAGGAAGTAAGCCAATGCCCAGGTGCTGGAAGTGAGGGTGTAGAAGTATACCAGGAAGGACTGGTGGCAACAGTCGGAGCTCTTCAAAGCAAAAGTGAGTGTGTAAGAGAGGTGTGGTCATTGATGTGATGTGCATATAAAGAGGTGTGGTCATCAATGTGATGTGCATGTAGAGAGGTGTGGTCATCAATGTAATGTGCATGTAGAGAGGTGTGGTCATCGATGTAATGATGGTTTAGCATTAATCTTGGTCCCAGACCCAACAGATGTAGCTGCGGATGTATTACATCACCACATAGCTAGTGTGTTATGGTGTGATAGTTTGATGAGGTGAGGTGAGGGGATGTGTGATAGTTTGATGAGGTGAGGTAAGGGGATGTGTGATAGTGTTCTGAGTTGTGGATGTGTGTCGTGGTTATGTGTAGGTTAAGTTAATGCCCCTGTATTGGCACCTGTACTGACCCTAATGCATGTGTATTGGCCACCTGTACTGACCTTAATGTTCATGTAGAGAGGTGTGGTCATCGATGTAATGATGGTTTAGCATTAATCTTGGTCCCAGACCCAACAGATGTAGCTGCGGATGTATTACATCACCACATAGCTAGTGTGTTATGGTGTGATAGTTTGATGAGGTGAGGTGAGGGGATGTGTGATAGTTTGATGAGGTGAGGTAAGGGGATGTGTGATAGTGTTCTGAGTTGTGGATGTGTGTCGTGGTTATGTGTAGGTTAAGTTAATGCCCCTGTATTGGCACCTGTACTGACCCTAATGCATGTGTATTGGCCACCTGTACTGACCTTAATGTTCTTGTATTGCAGGTGACCTGAGACCATCTCTACCACACACCATCACCTCATCTCCCAAAGGTCACTCTCACACGGCTGCAGTCCTGTGAACCAACACCATCGTGTTTTTATGTTATGTTCCTTATAGATTCCTCTCTTTCTTCACTACCTTTGTAACCTGGCCTGATTAACTCTTTGTTCCTCGTTTAATAACTAATGATATCACTATAAAACAGTGTACTTGGGAGATGTGGCCGCAAAAAGCCTGACATGTGGGGGCATTAAATAGGTTATGTATTTATGTGGAAAAATTAGTTACATGCAAATAGCAACTATATTAATACATAGCAGTGGGGACAACAGTACAGTGAACACAATGAATATACCATTTGTCGACCCCCTCTTATGCAGACATCATTGCACCTCTCTTATCAGACATTGGACCCCCTCGTATGCAGACATCATTAGACCCCCCCCCCCCCACCCCCTCTTATGCAGACATGATGCAGACATCAGTAGACCCCCCACCCTTCTTATGCAGATATCGTTTCTCTTATGCATACAGCATAGGACCCCCTCTTATGCAGACATTATTGAGACCCTCTCTTATGCACAATGAGACATCATTTGCCTATAATAACAATCTGAAATGTGTACCAAGTCTGAAGTAATTGGCCTGGCTAGTGTATAGGCATCCACTTTTAAATAATAAAGTTGCTGAACGATGTGCGTATAAATTTGATTCGCCAGATCAGATCAGACTAAGACTTACTATGCTACACTTTTAATACTTAATTAATGGACTAATCATGATAAAAAGTTAATTAAATAAGTAGTGCCTGCATGGTAGTTGTTAATGTAAAGCAAGTGGTTACTAAATTTCAATCCCACTGAAGACTAAGTAATAGTGTTGAGTTCTTTCATACAGGTAAATGTACCACTTGGCAATAGGCAATAAAATGTGTATTATGCCACCTTGGATTAACCACAAGAGGGTCTTGGCTGTAAAGACAGCTTTGGGACTATTGCTGTTTGTTTGTCATGCATGGATCTTCTCAAATGATTCCCTGATGGTTGTGGAAACAGTCTCTTCACAGACCTCCACCCGTTCCAATGCTCTGTTGTTGTCAGCAATAGCACCTGTCAGATTTTCCATAACCCCTTGGACAATTTACTGATATCATCTCTATGAGAACTAGCAATATTTGGAAGTCTAGCATTATGTGTGTGATCCCTGTGGTCACTGGTGATGCAATCCTGGCATATCAGACAGCTGCATGTCCTACTAGTACATTGTACTGGCTTAACAGCTGAAACATGAACAGCTATCTGTTCCACACTTCAGTTACTGAAACAAATGACAGCCAATCTATTCACAGTAACTATACTGATTGGATTGGTGGTATATGTGCTAAGAAATTTTTGTTCAACTGATTTTATCCTCAGAAAAATATTCTTTTAGTGGTTAATCAGCAATTACAAATATTATACCTATGAAATTATTTTGTAATTAGATATTTTCGTCTTGAATCATTTGATTTAAATTAAACCCTTATCAGCAATTCCAAGTTTGTATCAGTAATCAACAAATATATAACCAAACTCTAACATACATTTCCCCCCAGACATTATTACAGGACGAAATCAACTGTTACAGATTGGGGGCTATCCTTGACATGTTGACCATTTATTGTGATGCTGAGGTCACAACAGCCAGCAGTACACAAGGTGGATGTGATGGTGTAGGTTCCATCACTGTTTCTAGATACCTGCCCAATTTGAGTAGTACTCTAATGAGCCGTAGCTGCCTGGAACCCTGACAAACATGGGCCCATATTTTGAAAAGTTGCTAGTGACTGGAGCGAGTGGAGCCCTAACCCACTTGAGGCAGCAATTGGAGAAGGAAAAGTTGGCTGGAGCCCTAACCCACTTCGGGTAGCAGTCTGAGAAGGAACAGCAGCCTGGAGCCTTAACCCATTCTGGGCAGCAACTTCAGCCTGCAGAGGTGTCATCTGGAGCTCTAACCCACTCTGGGCAGCAATCTTAGAAGGAAAAGCTGGCTGAAGCCCTAACCCACTTTGGGCAGAAGGAAAAGCTGCCTGGAGCCCTAACCCACTTTGGGCAGCAATCTGAGAAGGAAAAGCAGCCTGGGGCCTTAGCATTTAGCATGTACAAAGGTCATCCATGACTTGTTACATATGCTCCTTCTGAGAAATTCATCTCGAATTACTCACAATTGACCAGGTTTTCTTATCCTGTCTGGATACCATTGAGTGTCTGACATTGTGACTGGGGCAGCCACAGGTTCAGGACCTGGTATTGTCTTAGACTCTTGGGGTTAAAATTTGTTTGTACCCGGCACCCACTATTAAACTCTCCTTATACAGGCCTAGGCACGACGGACATTATATTGCTGAACTATTATTATAATACACATGCAATGGAGGACAAAAGTCACAAGATGAACCCAGAAAAAGAGAGCATTGGAACGTTTAGCAAGCCGACGGATGCTACGAACCCCGAGAGAGACACTACGAGTTTTTCAAGCAAATACGGTAAAGATCAGCATGATAAAGCGGGTACTAGGCCTAGGAGTCCTGATCCTGCAAGCAAACAGAGACACGAGAGCGAATTGATGCAACAAAGTGATGAAGTAAGCCCCAAAGGTAAGAGAGAACGTGATCATGGATGTGGACTAAGCATCCTTGTGTGCGGAAAGACGGGAATAGGAAAGTCGACCTTGATAAATGAAATTTTTGGTGCAGACATATGCGCTGTAGGGGGACCTGATTCTTGTACTGGGTTTGATCATCAGTGTTACACAGGAAGTAAAGCTTGAGTGCAAGATAATCAATGGTGTGCCACTAATGATATACGATTCTCCAGGACTGCAAGACGGGACTGGTAATGACGACAAATACATTGAGGACATGAGCCAATACTACGATTCTGTTGATTTGGTGTTCTATTGTATAGATTTCACCATTGATAGGTGGGTGGCTCAGGATAACAAAGCTGTCGAAATGCTAAGCAAGAAATTTGGAAACGGGTTCTGGGAGAAAACAATAGTAGTTTTGACGAAGGCAAATGCTGTGCAAGTATTGATGGTAAGTGAGCCGGGATATGAGACTAGAATTGAAAAAAGGTTCACTACCTTTGTACAGAAAACACGTCAATGCTTGAATTGTTATAATATTGCACCCAAAACAATTCAAGCAATACCGTTTGTTGCAGCTGGGTATAAATATATGCGAATGCTGGTTTATGTATCAGAACGCCTAAAGATACAACCCAATGGTGCAGACTATCTGGCAGAACTTTGGACAACATGTTTGACCCGTCTTCAAAAAAGCAAGTCCTATTTACCATTTGTGACAGCAACCTTTACTAGCGGACGTTATGTACTGGATCCAACTGAAGCTGCAAACTTTGACAATTTAATAAAGATGATTCAGAGTCAAATTGATGAAGAGGAACTAAGACAAATGGAAGCTAAAGAAGAGCACAAGAGAAAAATGATAGAAGAAAAAAAATGCAAGGCTGTTAAAAGAAGAAGCTGAAGTAGCTGAAAGGCTAAAAGAAGCAATTGAGAAAGCGAAAGCTGAAGAAGATAAAGGCTAAAAGAAGCAATTGAGAAAGCGAAAGATGAAGAAGATAAAAGGCTAAAAGAAGCAATTGAGAAAGCGAAAGATGAAGCAGATGAAAGGCTAAAAGAAGCAATTGAGAAAGCGAAAGCTGAAGAAGATAAAGGCTAAAAGAAGCAATTGAGAAAGCGAAAGATGAAGAAGATAAAAGGCTAAAAGAAGCAATTGAGAAAGCGAAAGATGAAGCAGATGAAAGGCTAAAAGAAGCAATTGAGAAAGCGAAAGCTGAAGAAGATAAAGGCTAAAAGAAGCAATTGAGAAAGCGAAAGATGAAGAAGATAAAAGGCTAAAAGAAGCAATTGAGAAAGCGAAAGATGAAGAAGATAAAAGGCTAAAAGAAGCAATTGAGAAAGCGAAAGATGAAGCAGATGAAAGGCTAAAAGAAGCAATTGAGAAAGCGAAAGCTGAAGAAGATAAAGGCTAAAAGAAGCAATTGAGAAAGCGAAAGATGAAGAAGATAAAAGGCTAAAAGAAGCAATTGAGAAAGCGAAAGATGAAGCAGATGAAAGGCTAAAAGAAGCAATTGAGAAAGCGAAAGCTGAAGAAGATAAAGGCTAAAAGAAGCAATTGAGAAAGCGAAAGATGAAGAAGATAAAAGGCTAAAAGAAGCAATTGAGAAAGCGAAAGATGAAGAAGATAAAAGGCTAAAAGAAGCAATTGAGAAAGCAAAAGCTGAAGAAGATAAAAGGCTAAAAGAAGCTAATGAGAAAGCGAAAGCTGAAGCAGATAAAAGGCTAAGAGAAGCAAAAGCTGAAGCAGATGAAAGGCTAAGAGAAGCAAATGAGAAAGTGAAAGCTGAAGCAGATAAAAGGCTAAGAGAAGCAAATGATGAAGCAGATAAAAGGCTAAGAGAAGCAAAAGCTGAAGCAAATGAAAGGCTAAGAGAAGTAAACGAGAAAGTGAAAGCTGAAGCAGATAAAAGGCTAAAAGAAGCTAACGAGAAAGCGAAAGCTGAAGCAGATAAAAGGTTAAGAGAAGCAAATGATGAAGCAGATAAAAGGCTAAGAGAAGCAAACGAGAAAGCGAAAGCTGAAGAAGATAAAAGGATAAAAGAAGCTAATGAGCAAGCGAAAGCTGAAGCAGATAAAAGGCTAAGAGAAGCAAACGAGAAAGCGAAAGCTGAAGCAGATGAAAGGCTAAGAGAAGCAAACGAGAAAGCGAAAGCTGAAGCAGATGAAAGGCTAAAAGAAGGAATTGAGAAAGTGAAAGCTGAAGAAGATAAAAGGATAAAAGAAGCTAATGAGCAAGCGAAAGCTGAAGCAGATAAAAGGTTAAGAGAAGCAAATGAGAAAGCGAAAGCTGAAGCAGATGAAAGGCTAAAAGAAGCAATTGAGAAAGTGAAAGCTGAAGAAGATAAAAGGCTAAAAGAAGCAAATGAGAAAGCGAAAGCTGAAACTCAAGTGCAAGCTGAATCAAATAAAAGGTTATACGGTACAAGTATATATGTATATGGTGGTGGTGGTAGTGATGGTGGTTGTAGTACAAGTACAAGTGTACATGTATATGGTGGTGTTAGTGGTGGTGTTAGTGCTGGTGGTGGTGTTAGTGCTGGTGGTGTTAGTGCTGGTGGTGGTGTTAGTGCTGGTGGTGGTGTTAGTGCTGGTGGTGTTAGTGCTGGTGGTGGTGTTAGTGCTGGTGGTGTTAGTGCTGGTGGTGGTGTTAGTGGTAGTGGTACTGGTAGTACAGTTGGTAGTAGTGTTGGTGGCTTCAAGAATGCAACAGTAACAGATAATTCTAAAATCATATTAGATAAAGCTTTAACAGATAATGTAGTGGCATCAACAAAGTCTTGGTGGCAGTTGTTTCAGGATGGGTTTTAAAAAGTTTTTCAAGTTTTGGTTGACAGAATGATTAAGCTTTTTTAAAGAAATGTTTTGAGGTATAGAACTGGTATGGTGTGCATTGGAACTTTTCACACTACCATGGTATGTAGGGTGTGGAGAATTCTATGTGTAATAATATGTATTATGTTACTATTCCTGCCTTTGTAATGCACATTTGCTCACATACTTGGAATTGTTGAATTCAAACCTAGATTTACTCATGATCAATCAAAGGCCAGGGACAAGGTTGCTGAAAGTCAGGCCGGGGTTCGGCCTGTGACTGGCTGACCTGACAGCCCCGGCCTGTCAGGTTGGAAAGTAAGTATTATTGGCAAGACCTAGAAACAACTTCAGGAGTCTTGACAATATCTGACCAAAACAGGATAAGACTAGGCAAGGTGGTGCAGGATTTATTTCTAGGGATAGCACCTTGATTGGTGGGCATTTATCAGGAGCATAGCACCGTGATAGGTGGGCATTTGTCAGGAGCATAACACCATGATAGGTGGGTATTTGTCAGGAGCATAGCACTGTGATAGGTGGGCATTTGTTAGGTAGGTGACATTTGTTAGGAGCATATCACCGCGATAGGTGCATGGACATTTGTCAGGTAGGAGTTTGTCATACACCCAGCTGCAGCCCTCCACTTGTCCGTCCGCCAACCTAAGCTGATAAGGACTTGCTTGCCTAGCAACCTGTTATATGTAGACCTGATCCGCTGCCGTGCGTGCCACGTAGCGCCCGCCCCCAGCTACGCCCCGCCGTCCTGCAAAGTCGGTCGCTGTTAACCCGGTCTAAATGTACGTTTAACAGCTTACCTGGACTTACCCTGAATTCCTTACGTCCTGTCTTCTCTGGGATCACAATATACCCCTGAGGGTTGGCGAAAGTGCCAGGTCCCCTGCCCTTCCCCCCTCGGGGAGGGGGTTGGTGCCAGTTCCGGCCCAAAAGGAGAGGTCCCTCTCCTAGCCCAAGCACAACCCGCAGCCCCACTCCACCCCCGCCCACGACTCTCCCTCGCAAGAATAAACATGACTGATGGTACATGTGATCCTAGCGGTGTGCTAAACAAATAGCTAGATATTTTAAAAGCAGAATACTGACGTCATGTAGGCCTACGTCACCAGGTGGTAATGGCGACAATCTACTTGAATATCTATGGCTAAACCTAGAAACTAACAGTGTGAAGTATCCTGCCAACTGCTCGGACGGGATCCGAACATACTTCAGTTCTGGTACGCCACACTCTCCCATCTACCCAATGTCTTGATGACTGCGTCGCCCAGGCCCTTCTTGGCCGCCGTTGTTGCCGCTCCTATCCTTAAGCTGTGGCTGCAGTACTTACTCTGATCAATACCCGCCCTCGACAGGCCCTCCCTCGGTGACTCGACAAGGCGCTGCCTCGTCAAATACCACCCGCCCTGGTAGCGAAAGTACGGACCCTCGCTGACCCCCCTTAGTCGAAGGTAGTCGATCGTATATCTACAGTTCCTATGACATTGAATACTGTTGAAAAGAATGCTCAAACAGTTCGGTACTTTTTTTCACACACGTACACATCGCGGTAACTAAACAGCACACGAAGAATCCTTAGGCTTCAATATTAGTAGGTGCTATAGGCAGTATACACGCGGCTTCTCTAGTGTTACGGGCATATACCAGTTAGAGCTAGCTGAAAGGATGTATAGTTTGCTTGATGCATGGACTGCACCAATGCCCGTAGGCCGTGCGTACATTGTATGCCAATAGGCACCCAGTCGTTCGTGCCTTTAACTCACCAACCATTTGCATCGAAGACATTCTCCAGTGTGGTTCTGTACTACCCCGGTACGTAAGGCGAATGAAAATGAATCGTGATCTCGTCCACAACACGTAGCAAGAACGCTAATTGGTGCGCACCGCCCGTATGAATGACCTACGGCGGGTGTATGTTTTCTTTTACGAAGAGATAGTAATACGGCAGCCCGCAGGTACGGTAGTATCTATGATTTCACAAGGATAGCTTAGATCTTTATACGACTAAATTAAAAAAAACAATTAAGCAATTCGAGGGGGTGGGGCTCAGTGGCACGTGATAATGTGCAAGTTGAAGGGGGTGGAGCTAATATGGCCGTTAATGGTTGCGTCACTAGTCTCGGAACGGGTCCTGCGTATGTAATGAAGTGTAACAAGTGCGCATGCGTAACCGTGGTGAAATAGTTGTTGCCTCTTGCTTTCAGTTTAAAAGGTGATAAAAATATGATCATTTTGCTTTTGGCTTTGAAACGTGTGTCTGAACATGGTTTCACTTTTAAAGTTGTTAATTTGTTGTGTTTATTAAAGTTAATTAAGCATCGTTAATAAAATGATGTAAACACATTTGCCTAACCTCAAGTTGTTAGTTTCTAAATATTAGATTTTTTTCATACTCCTATCAAAAGTTATTCCCGTTCAAAAGCATTGCGTTCTTTCATGGACACCTGGTATAATACTTCCATTTTTATGAATAATAGGGCATGTAATAGAATGGCCCCGCCCCCACCAGGAAGGTAAAGTAGGGATCCATTACATGGATGATACCACCCCCTCCCCTGCCCTCTTCCATCCCCCAAATTATCTCCCTCCTCCCCTCTCTCCCCCACCAGTACTAACAAGCGATTGAACTGTGCCTTAGTCTTTGTCCTACAGATTTTGAACATACCGTTATTGATATGTGATCGCATAACCTCTATATTGCATGTGATCGCATAGCAAATTAAAGAATGCACTGGGAAGCATTTATCTCATTGTCAATGTCAAGATCAGTAGAGGCCCCACTATGATGCTTCCCCTCCACCATCTTCTTGCTGGAGGTATTATCTGACATCTCACTGTGGCATAATATTTTACCCTCAGAAATATTTCATGGTTTTAAATAAGCTATCATTAGTTGCAAAATTTAATACCTATGATTCTAAATCATTTTGATGGCATCTTGAATCATTTTGATTTAAATTAAACCCTTTATCAGCAATTCCAAGTTTTTATACATAACAGTACTCTAAAAATAAAGAGTATATAGTAACTTCCACATTTTTTAACAGTCAACTGTGACACATTTGGGGCTATCCTTGATATGTTGACCATTTATTGTGATGCTGAGGTTATAACAGCCAGCAGTAGATGGGGTGAACGTGATGGTGTAGGTTCCATTACTGTTACTAGATACCTGCCCAATTTGAGAGGTACTGTGATGAACCGGAGCTGTCTGGGACCCAAAAAAAACTGAGCTCATATTGAGACTTTGCCCACTTGAGGAAGCAATTCGAGGTGGAGGTACTGCGGAACTGAATACAACTGGGACAGCAATCTGTGAAGATAAAGGTGACTGTGGTAAACTGAACATAAATTGGGCAGATACAAAAGTCAGTTCTGCCTTTATTTGTAAGTCGTTGCCTTGATACAAACGTTCCTTGGAATCTTTGGCTTCAACCCCTACACTAAAGCTTGTATTTCTGATTGGATGTGAGGTGGACAACTTCCAGTTACATTTTTCAGGACAAACTGAATCAAACAGAGAGAAAACTCCAAATACATTTTTGTGATACAAATCTAATTGCAAGAATGTTTTCATATCACTGTTTACACATGGAATCAAGGAGATCTTTTTTACCCTATCAGTAGTAGCTCGGAGTTCTGTAGATGGAAGCTGTTTCAATGCAATAATTTCACAGCCAGTATAAGTCAGAACACTGGAGGCGATTTTTATGCAGTGGCTTAAATTTTGCTTCAATGCCTCAAAATTTTCTTTCTGCAATCCAAGAGCAGTTTTCTTGGATAATGAATCTTCATGCAGTTCCCTCAACAGCTCATTCATCCTGTCTTCCAGTGTTTGATGGAGTTTCTTAAATGTCTCCCTGATGGTTGTGGAAACAGTCTCTTCGCAGACCTCCACCCGTTCCAATGCTCTGTTGTTGTCAGCAATGGCACCGGTCAGCTTTTCCATAACCTCTTGGGCAGAAGGCAGCAATCTACTGATGTCATCTTGATGGGACTTAGCAATATTAGGAAATTTAGTATTGTGTATGTGATCCTTGTGGTCACCGGTGATGCAGTCCTGGCATATCAGACAGCTGCATGTCTCACAGTAAATGATGAACTCCTTGTGATGTGAAGAGCAGGAAGGTTTAATGGCTGATAACAACTCCCTGTTCACCATTTCACCTAATGGGAACACATTATGAAGACGAAAGTTTTTCCGGGCTCGCTTATGGTAGTCACAACAGAACTGACACAAGAACTGAAGACATTCACAACAGAACCCAACAGCAGGCCCTGAGCTACTGTCATCGCAGGCATCACAAGGTACTTCATTGTTACTGACAATCTTGGATTGGTACTGGGCAACCTTCACCTCAACATCAAGATGGAGGTTCTGTGGAAGGTCTTTGACTCCTCCCACTGGCATGGAAACAGATTTCTCACATGTGGGACACCTTAAGCCTTGCTGTGACCCCTCCCCTCCACCATCTTGCTGTGCACTTATCCTCTCCACCTCCTTATGTAGACACTCTCTACAGAAGGAGTGGAGACATGAGAGCATCCTGGGGTCTGTGTATGGCTGAGAGCATAGCCGACAGGTGATGGGTTGTTGGAGTGGCTCAATAACTGGCACTAAACGAATGAAGTGAACATGCATGTTTGTCAGTTTATTGATATGATTATTGTATTGGTTATATCAATCAGGAGGCGCAGCATATGCACCCCCCCCCCTCCCCAAAAAACTAATATGGATACAACTCCTGTGCATATGTCCATACGTTAATGAATGTAATTACATCAGCATCTCATAGTACACACCCATGCTCTAGCTACATGTAGCTCAGTCTGGTATAGATTCGACACATGATACTTTCTTTCTAAATTGTGCTTTTGAGCAATTGCATGCATGTAGCCTCTCTGATAGCTACAGTAAGCACTAATGAAATCGGGCGCCTAGTTGTGACAGCTAGTGCGACAATGTTGAATTGAATTGAGCTGTGGTGGCAGTGCATAAAACTTGCGAGCATATTAAAGCCTCTGCAAAGTTGATAGAATTGTAAACATTTTGTTGATTGGTAATAATCATGACATTACAATGGCTGGATTTTGTCACACAACTTGAACCAATTGTTGTCGTATGCATGTGTTGTGTAATATAGTCACTCTGATAAAGTTGTTAGGATTTGAAGGCAATAGTGGTATAAAATAGAAGGAAACAAGGTACGATAGCCCACATAAATGAAATGCTGTTCTACAACTGAAGTGCTAAATATAAGAAAATAGGAGTGTCCAGCAATATCACCCTTCTGACTTTTAAATTTTATTACTATAAAAATTCAACGCTGAACAAAACAGTATATCTTTATGATGATACAACCTTTTCTTTTGAAATTTTGTACACGTGTTCCCTCATCATCTCCCTATGTGAAAATAGCTCTATGCTGTGAGTGCAAAGATCGCTAACCCAACAGATTAGCATTCCACATTTCTCCACATATGAGTGCATCAAATTTGGGATGTACGTAGAGGAATCCTGTAGCTATGGATTTGCTCACATCGTTCATATTTATGTCATCCGTTATGGAGATACAATTAAACAAACTACGCGCACGTTTTCCTGTCTGATTCGCACCAATGATATAATCACCACCTCCCCATACGCAATTTACCCAAATCATTGAATGGGTGGGTGGTGGGTGGATGGATGTATACATACATAGTGATACATACATGTACGTACGATGGGTTAATTAGCCCGTGTATTCAGGGGTACTATCTGATACACATAGCCGCACATACAACCATCAACACAACAAGCAGCCCAAAACAATGTACTCAAATGGAGGGGCCAAACCTGCTAGGACCTTGTCCATCAACACTGTGTCTTTGGAAAACTCAATAATCTCACGTGCCTTCCCGTAGGAAAATAATTTAAGCGTACCGCGATTAATCACGTTACAACCGCTTAATCGCGTTATTGCGGGAAGTGGTTTAATGAATCGCTGTAGCTTGGACTCAACGCGTTTAATTGTCACCCGAAACGTTTACTTCAGCTGAGGAAGACTCCATGAACTAAGAAATTCTACTCGGCTTATAAGCAAGTACGAGTCAGAACGTGAGAACATGTATAGTTCGATGTCCTCTTTCGACTTCATAAGTTTCAGTGCGCTATATTTGGAGCGCACTCGTAAACACAACAGCTACAGAACAACTGTAAACATATATATATATATATATGGGACAGTTCACGACAAAATGAGCCTTCGTATATATATATAAAATGTTATAAAATACCTTTACGTTTAAATAGCTATAACTGCCCAACGGTAAGAGCTATTGACATCCTATCTTCAACACTTTAAACTATACCAATTCTCTATGCTAAAATACATTTTGGGATCTTTCACTTGCTCCATACCAGTATTGCAACGTCCGATACCCTTTCGGGTTCTAACCCGCCATAACTTTCTGTAGGAGTAATGAAATCTCTTCAAATTCGGTTTATAGGTAGAGAGGTCCTTTACCTATCGATTTGTTCTGTTCGTTAATTTTTATGTATTCCGTTGGGGAGATACAGCCGTTCAAAGTAGGTACAGGTTTCCCGCTCGAATCGCGCCGTTGCACGGGCGTGAACCGCTTCCATTCACTCATGTACATGAATATTCAACTTCTCCCGTTTATTAACTTAGCCACACCTACAAAGCAGGATACGCGACAAACGGCGGTGAGTATTGGATCTCTCAGGTCATGCCTATTATAGTTGTTATTCGTTATCCTCTTTGTACATGTAGATAAAGATAAACGATATGGCGACGACTAACGACGAGCTCGTCGTTTATCATTCAGCGGACGAGTTCGAATGGAACGATACTTTTGACGAGGATGAGGAAATCGAGAACGGTGGCGATGGTGAATATGGAAGTGATGATTCTGAAGGCATTGATAGCGATGTCTGTGAAGATGGAATCAACGATGATGGTGAAAGCGACGGAGATGACAATGATGGTGAAAGTGATGATGAGGGCAGAGATTGTGATAGCGGAAGCGACGGTGATGCCACTGATGGTGATGGTGAAGATGACAGCGACGGCCCAGGTGATGTACCAGCTAGAATAGCACGTGGGCGATGTCGTCCTCGTCGCATGCTGAATGCCTACCTTACTAGAGGAGGGTGCTGCAGAGACAGTTGCTTATTGAAGTACGGTGACTTGCCCAAAAGACGAGCACTCACACTATCCAGATTGGACAAGAAAACCAGAAAGGCTGTTATTTATGGAATGCTAGCTGTGATTCGGAACAAATGTGGTTCTCGAAATACATTCCAGTATCGCCTTGACTGGTCCAGTCCTGTCTGCAAGGATGCTTTCTGTGCCATCATTGGCATTAGTTACTGTACATTGAAGCGCTGGCAGCAGCAGGTGTGCTCTGACTCTGATGTTGAGCCCCATCCCCATGGGAACTGTGGCAGGGCTCCTCGCCATGCCCTCTCTCGTTTGGACAAGACTATGGTAGTCAGATTTATAGAGAACTATGCTGGCATACATGCCCTCCCTGACCCTGGTCGATTGCAAGGGACAATCAGAGACTACGTTCTGGAGAGCGGCAAAACACTAAAGTCTGTGTACGTCGAGTATTGCAAAGCCATGGAGTCCCTATCAAAGACCACACCAGCACCACAGCAACCTTGCCCTTACAGATTGACCACTCGGCTGAAGCGGCAGTACACCTTGCTCAACGTTCCTCCGGCTCCTCCAACACCTCCTGCTGCACGTGTGGTGAAGTACGTGTCATTTATTACACTCTGGCGCAGGTACTGCTCCAACATCAAGATCCAACCTGCACGCAGCGATCTGTGCGACAAGTGTGATCAGATGTTGGTCACTTTGAGGCACAGCCTTTCCGACGAGCAGCGCAAAACAATAAATGACAAATACAAACAACATCTCATTAAGGCCAAGGCATTTCGTGATGCCTACAATGCCAATATTGAGGAGGCTGAGAAGGGATGGAAAGGGAAGAGACAGAAGGAGCGTGACCAGATTCTGGGTCACTTGGGATCCAGGGCCCTGATGGCTCCCTTCACTTCACAAGCCCTGCACCTGGACATGCAGATGCAGTACTCTTTTGACTACTGCCAGCAGGTGTCACTGCCCTATAGCTCACAGCAAAGGGGCACGTTTTATTTCAGGACACCTCGCAAGGTCCAGGTGTTTGGCGTGTGTTGTGAGCCGCTGTGCCGCCAGGTGTTCTTCCTAATTGATGAGGCTGAGCAGGCCGGCAAGGGTGCTGTGGTGGTGGTCAGCCTGGTGCATGCATTCTTCCACCTACATGGACTGGGAGAGAGGCGTGTAACACTTCAGGCCGACAACTGTGTGGGCCAGAACAAGAACACCACCATGATGTGGTACCTGGCCTGGCGGGTGATCACTGGACAACATGAGGCCATCCAGCTGAACTTCATGCTACCTGGACACACAAAGTTTCGACCTGATTCCTACTTTGGCCTGTTCAAGAAGTACTACCGAAGACAGGATCATGTAGATGACATGGACGATCTAGCTGACTGTGTCCGGCAGTGTGGCCAGAACGTCACTTGTGTGCCACAACTGTACCAGGACTGGCAGTACCATGACTGGAATGCCTTCTTGGGCCAGTGGTTTGGTCCTCTGGTTGGCTTTGGTCGCTACCACACATTTGAGTTTGACCAAGGCCACCCTGGTGTCATGAAAATGAAGACCTTGCCATCGGACACAAACCCCACCGAGATGAGCATGCTGAGGGCTGGAGTGGCCATAAAAGACATACAGGAGGCTTATCAGAGCCAAGTGATGCCACCTGTTATTAGCCCCAATGGATTGTCCCTGACGCGGTCACTGTACCTGTACGAGAAGGTGAGGGAATACGTTCGTGACCCCAAGAAGAGGGACAGGGTATGTCCAAAGCCTACTCCAGCCACTGCTATCAACTCTTCAGAAACACCTGGAAATGTTCCAGACAGTGGCCAACCAGGTCCTTCTAATGCCATTCCTGACCCACCTACAGTTGAGGGTAATGAGTCTGCAGATGAGACTCACAGTGAAATGCAAGACAAAGGCAATAGCTGTGTTTCTGGCAGGAGGAAACGCAGACCCAGGTCTGAACTAATCCTTGCCTACCAATGCACTGTATGTGGCAATAAGTATGGCAGTAGCCAGGCCCTGTACCTGCACAAAAAGAACACTCATACGCAGCCTGCTGTTCCAGGTGATGAACACGGTGATGTCGCTAAGGCAGACAATGCCAGTGTTAACGAAGGAAGCCAGGGTCCACCCTGCAAGCGCAGGCGTAGGAAAAAATCTGAAATTGACAGGCCATTTTCCTGTTCTGTGTGTGGCAATAAGTACGGCAGCTCATCCGCACTGTATACTCACAAGAAGAGCGACCATGGCTCATGAACCATATTGTGAGAAGCATTTCATGGTATTATTACCATTTCAATTTCATCTGTAGAA
This sequence comes from Spongilla lacustris, assembly GCA_949361645.1. Classification (NCBI taxonomy): domain Eukaryota; kingdom Metazoa; phylum Porifera; class Demospongiae; order Spongillida; family Spongillidae; genus Spongilla; species Spongilla lacustris. The sequence goes on from OX442420.1 coordinate 9,696,390, forward strand.
GTGAGGCCATCGTGAAAGGCTATGTAACAGTTGCATAGGAAGATGATTGTTTGGCTTTGATATGTGACAAAGGTGGATGTGGAAGCCCGGCTTGTTGAAGTAAATTTCCTTCACCCAAAGCTACATTTACCTGGCAAGTCCTACAATTACCCAAAGAACCCGGACATCAATGGAGGTCTTACCAGCATTAAGAGCACTTAAAGCTAGAGAAGCTCTCAGGTTGTGAGTTACCTTAGCAATTTAGTTGCCTGAATAGACACAGAACATGATGCATGCACCTCTGCTAATTTAAGTTAGTTGTTGCTCAGATTACTAGAGAGATGTTTGGTGCATCCATGAAGAAGTCGATTGTTGCTCAGATATACATGTACATGTAGCTCTGGTGCACTCGTGAAGAAAAGTCGGTTGTTGCTTGATAACTCTGGTGCACCCGTGAAGTTAAAAGTCGATTGTTGCTCAGATATACATGTACATGTAGCTCTGGTGCACTCGTGAAGAAAAGTCGGTTGTTGCTTGATAACTCTGGTGCACCCGTGAAGTTAAAAGTCGATTGTTGCTCAGATATACATGTACATGTAGCTCTGGTGCACTCGTGAAGAAAAGTCGGTTGTTGCTCAGATAATCTATGTACAGTGCAACTGTGTATCGTGTTGAATCAAAAGTTCTTTTAAGAACTCGTTTGTCAGCTTGTCCTCACAATCTATTGAGGTAACATTCTGACAAACGTTACATTTACACAAGAAGTTACACCTTAGCGAAGCTTGATTATCATAACAAAGAAGTGATCACATGGGTACAAGCACATGAACATGTAAATGTTTTGAAAGAGTTCTAGTACGCATATTAATGGTAAAAGAATGGTCCTTGTCCTGCCCAAGTGTCTGGCATAGGTCCAGCTGTCCATGGTAACGCTGCCTGGGACCATGACTGTGATGGTGACTGGAGCTGAATCCTTGGTGGAAACTGGACTATTGCAGCTACTGGTGGCCTCACCATTACAGGCAGTGGCTCTGGCTAATAGGAATGATGCAAGTGTGAGTATGAGGAATGGATGATGAGCATGGTGAGGAAAAACATGAAGATGGATGTGTTGAATGACTTGAACGTGTTTGCCGAGTACAGTGACGTGGTGAAGAACATCTTGGATGACTTAAGTGGCGTGGTGATCCAGGTGAATAGTACGGCAGCTCATCCGCACTGTATACTCACAAGAAAAGAGACCATGGTTCATGAACCATATTGTGAGATGCATGTAGTTGAATGCCAAAGGAGGTATGGTATCTTGCACATCCCAATGACAATGTGTTTGGTGCATGTGCTGGAGGGTTGGTGCACCCCATGCCATAGAAGGTGTGGTGTCTTGCACATCTCGATGACACTGTGTTTGGCGCATGTGATGGAGGGTTAGTGCACCCCATGCCATAGAAGGTGTGGTGTCTTGCACATCCCAATGACAGTGTGTTTGGTGCATGTGCTGGAGGGTTAATGCACAAGCTTATCTTATCTAATATCAGTAACAAATTCATATGTAGGTGGGCCATAAAAGACTAGGCTATAACTTCTCAATGTGGGATACATCTACATTGGTGTGATAAGTTCAAACCTGGTACATTTTAAAATGTGGAGATAAACTCTGATGCATGGGTTTCCAAGCTAGGTGACCTGGCATTAATACACGTACATGTACATGTAGCACCAAAACTGGGAGTGCACTAACATATTGCTGCACCCTACGTGGTTAAACTGCACTGGCAGATGTGTATAGTGTACTGATGTGAGGTGTGTGTAGTGTACTGATGTGTGGTGAATACATGTATGGTGTAGTGTGTGTTTAGTGTTCTGATGTGTGGTGTGTATAGTGTACTGATGTGTGGTGTGTATAGTGTACCGATGTGTGGTGTGTATAGTGTACTGATGTGGTGTGTATAGTGTACTGATGTGTGGTGTGTATAGTGTACTGATGTGTGGTGTGCGTATGTGTGGTGTGTACAGTGTACTGATGTGTGGTGTGTATAGTGTACTGATGTGTGGTGTGTGTATGTGTGGTGTGTATAGTGTACTGATGTGTGGTGTGTACAGTGTACTGATGTGTAGTGTGTGTATGTGTGGTGTGTATAGTGTACTGATGTGTAGTGTGTGTATGTGTGGTGTGTATAGTGTACTGATGTGTGGTGTGTATAGTGTACTTATGTGTGGTGTGTACAGTGTACTGATGTGTGGTGTGTATAGTGTACTGATGTGTGGTGTGTATAGTGTACTGATGTGTGGTGTGTATGTGTGGTGTGTATAGTGTACTGATGTGTGGTGTGTATAGTGTACTGATGTGTGGTGTGTGTATGTGTGGTGTGTATAGTGTACTGATGTGTGGTGTGTATAGTGTACTGATGTGTGGTGTGTATAGTGTACTGATGTGTGGTGTGTATGTGTGGTGTGTATAGTGTACTGATGTGTGGTGTGTATAGTGTACTGATGTGTGGTGTGTATAGTGTACTGATGTGTGGTGTGTATAGTGTACTGATGTGTGGTGTGTATAGTGTACTGATGTGTGGTGTGTATAGTGTACTGATGTGTGGTGTGTGTATGTGTGGTGTGTATAGTGTATTGATGTGTGGTGTGTATAGTGTACTGATGTGTGGTGTGTATATGTGTGGTGTGTATAGTGTACTGATGTGTGGTGTCTATAGTGTACTGATGTGTGGTGTGTATAGTGTACTGATGTGTGGTGTGTATAGTGTACTGATGTGTGGTGTGTATGTGTGGTGTGTATAGTGTACTGATGTGTGGTGTGTATAGGTGTGGTGTGTATAGTGTACTGATGTGTGGTGTGTATAGTGTACTGATGTGTGGTGTGTATAGTGTACTGATGTGGTGTGTGTATGTGTGGTGTGTATAGTGTACTGATGTGTGGTGTGTATAGGTGTGGTGTGTATAGTGTACTGATGTGTGGTGTGTATAGTGTACTGATGTGTGGTGTGTATAGTGTACTGATGTGTGGTGTGTGTATGTGTGGTGTGTATAGTGTACTGATGTGTGGTGTGTATAGTGTACTGATGTGTAGTGTGTGTATGTGTGGTGTGTATAGTGTACTGATGTGTGGTGTGTATGTGTGGTGTGTATGTGTGGTGTGTATAGTGTACTGATGTGTGGTGTCTATAGTGTACTGATGTGTGGTGTGTATAGTGTACTGATGTGTGGTGTGTGTATGTGTGGTGTGTATAGTGTACTGATGTGTGTACTGATGTGTGGTGTGTGTATGTGTGGTGTGTGTATGTGTGGTGTGTATAGTGTACTGATGTGTGGTGTGTGTATGTGTGGTGTGTACAGTGTACTGATGTGTGGTGTGTATAGTGTACTGATGTGTGGTGTGTGTATGTGTGGTGTGTGTATGTGTGGTATGTATAGTGTACTGATGTGTGGTGTGTGTATGTGTGGTGTGTATAGTGTACTGATGTGTGGTGTGTATAGTGTACTGATGTGTGGTGTGTATAGTGTACTGATGTGTGGTGTGTATAGTGTACTGATGTGGGGTGTGTATATGTGTGGTGTGTATAGTGTACTGATGTGTGGTGTCTATAGTGTACTGATGTGTGGTGTGTATAGTGTACTGATGTGTGGTGTGTATAGTGTACTGATGTGTGGTGTGTGTATGTGTGGTGTGTATAGTGTACTGATGTGTGGTGTGTGTATGTGTGGTGTGTATAGTGTACTGATGTGTGTACTGATGTGTGGTGTGTGTATGTGTGGTGTGTGTATGTGTGGTGTGTATAGTGTACTGATGTGTGGTGTGTATAGTGTACTGATGTGTGGTGTGTGTATGTGTGGTGTGTGTATGTGTGGTGTGTATAGTGTACTGATGTGTGGTGTGTGTATGTGTGGTGTGTATAGTGTACTGATGTGTGGTGTGTATAGTGTACTGATGTGTGGTGTGTATAGTGTACTGATGTGTGGTGTGTGTATGTGTGGTGTGTACAGTGTACTGATGTGTGGTGTGTATAGTGTACTGATGTGTAGTGTGTGTATGTGTGGTGTGTATAGTGTACTGATGTGTGGTGTGTATAGTGTACTGATGTGTGGTGTGTATAGTGTACTGATGTGTGGTGTGTGTATGTGTGGTGTGTATAGTGTACCGATGTGTGGTGTGTGCATGTGTGGTGTGTATAGTGTACCGATGTGTGGTGTGTGTATGTGTGGTGTGTATAGTGTACTGATGTGTGGTGTGTGTATGTGTGGTGTGTATAGTGTACTGATGTGTGGTGTGTATAGTGTACTGATGTGTGGTGTGTATAGTGTACTGATGTGTGGTGTGTATAGTGTACTGATGTGTGGTGTGTATAGTGTACCGATGTGTGGTGTGTGTATGTGTGGTGTGTATAGTGTACTGATGTGTGGTGTGTATAGTGTACTGATGTGTGGTGTGTATAGTGTACTGATGTGTGGTGTGTATAGTGTACTGATGTGTGGTGTGTATGTGTGGTTTGTATAGTGTACTGATGTGTGGTGTGTATAGTGTACTGATGTGTGGTGTGCGTATGTGTGGTGTGTATAGTGTACTGATGTGTGGTGTGTGTATGTGTGGTGTGTATAGTGTACTGATGTGTGTACTGATGTGTGGTGTGTATAGTGTACTGATGTGTGGTGTGTATAGTGTACTGATGTGTGGTGTGCGTATGTGTGGTGTGTATAGTGTACTGATGTGTGGTGTGTATAGTGTACTGATGTGTGGTGTGCGTATGTGTGGTGTGTATAGTGTACTGATGTGTGGTGTGTATAGTGTACTGATGTGTGGTGTGTACAGTGTACTGATGTGTGGTGTGTATAGTGTACTGATGTGTGGTGTGTATAGTGTACCGATGTGTGGTGTGTATAGTGTACTGATGTGGTGTGTATAGTGTACTGATGTGGTGTGTATAGTGTACTGATGTGTGGTGTGTATAGTGTACTGATGTGGTGTGTATAGTGTACTGATGTGTGGTGTGTATAGTGTACTGATGTGTGGTGTGTATAGTGTACCGATGTGTGGTGTGTATAGTGTACTGATGTGGTGTGTATAGTGTACTGATGTGTGGTGTGTATAGTGTACCGATGTGTGGTGTGTATAGTGTACTGATGTGGTGTGTATAGTGTACTGATGTGTGGTGGGTATGTACACTGTACATCTGTGTCGTTAAGGGGTTACCTCTGTAAACCGTATGTATGTTTCATCAAGGGGTTACCTGTACACCATACATCTGTGTCGTTAAGGGGTTACCTGTACACCATACATCTGTGCCGTTAAGGGGTTACCTGTACACCATACATCTGTGCCGTTAAGGGGTTACCTGTACACCATACATCTGTGCCGTTAAGGGGTTACCTTTGTATGCTTTATGTATGTGTCGTTAATGTATGTGTTGTTAAGGGGTTACCTCTTGTTGTACCCCCCCCCCCCCCCCCCCCCCCCATCATATACATATGTGTCATCAAGGGGTTACCTGTACACCATACATCTGTGTCGTTAAGGGGTTAACTCTGTATACCTTATGTATGTGTTGTTAAGGGGTTACCTGTACACTGTACTTCTGTGTCGTTAAGGGGTTACCTCTGTACACCATACATCTGTGTCATCAAGGGGTTACCTTTACACAATACATCTGTGTCGTTAAGGGGTTACCTCTGTAAACCTTATGTATGTGTTGTTAAGGGATTTAACCTCTTGTGTGTACCCCATTCATCTGTGTCATCAAGGGGTTACCTGTACACCATACATCCGTGTTGTTAAGGGGATACCTCTGTACACCTTATGTATGTGTCATTAAGGGGTTACCTGTACACCATACATCTGTGTCGTTTATGGATTTTTACTTTTCACGTAGTGGTGATGTAATCCATCCAATGCTGTGAAAATCTAGGTCTGGGTGCGAGACTAGTGACGACGGTGGTCCCATTTACACCCTGTACTAGTGTCTGCTGTGGGATCAAATCCATGGTCCCATTTACACACTGTAAGTGTATCTATTGTGGGGTCAAATCCATGGTCCCATTTACACACTGTACTTGAGTCTGTTTTAGGGTCAAATCTATGGTCCCATTTACACCCTAAACTTGTGTCTGTTGTGAGATCAAATCCATGCTCCCATTTACACCCTGTACTTGTGTCTGTTGTAGGGACTCAAATCCATGATCCCATTTACACCCTGTACTTGTGATCAAATCCATGGTCCCATTTACACCCTGTTCTTATGTCTGTTGTGGGGTCAAATACATGGTTCCATTTACACCCTGTACTTTTGTCTGTTGTGAGGTCAATTCATTGGTCCCATTTACACCCTGTACTTTTGTCTGTTGTGGGGTCATACTACCAACAGGCCGGAGAGCTGCCAGCTGCCACATTACCAGGGTTGAATGGGGTCGTCACAAAGCTAGACCTCAGCATGTGGAGTGGAACCTTGAACTGGAGCCGACCTCAAACACTGGGACCAGCCACAATGGCCTTCTATCCTAGCCCCACACAGCTCCTCACTGCAAATGCACGTGAAGCCACTACATGTACCTATGAAACCATTAACCCCCACACTACAAGAGGAATTACTGGTAGGGGAACCATCGTGGAGCTACCAGCTTGCATTGGACAAATGGGGATGCCACCACTGGAGCAGCCTCCATTTGTAGAGTGTACATGCGTATACGTTTTTTTCTTCACACATTTTGTGCTGTACATGTGGATCTGAACTACTGTAGACATGTACATGTACATGTTTTGTGCATTCTGGTGTGAAGCCATGCTGTTAGTGGTGAATATAGTTACTTGCCCTATCGGTACTGATTGTGGTGGGTCTGCACCCGTGGTTGGTGTATATAGACAACCAAGGCTTGCAGAGGGCGTTTTGCCTACATGTACTGAGAACTAGTAGCAAAACATATTAGTGCCATTTTGAATCAATGTCACATAAATTGCAAGCACAGTCACAGCTACAATGTGTCACGGTGAAGACGTCAGAATTCATGACCACACAGCACTGTCAGAGATGTCACCAGACATTACCAGTGTAACCCAGTTTCACCTGTGCCCCACGGCCACTATACACTACCCGCGCACATACATTTTGGCAGAAACACCAGCCTAGGGCTAGGTATAACGTAGTTGATGAATCCATTAAATTTGTAGGGTCTATTAACTCCACTTGCATTGTGTGGTCATGAATTCTGATGTCTTCATCGTGCCACATTGTAGCTGTGACTGTGCATGCGTGACATTCAAAATGGTACTTCCATATTTTGCTACTCGCGTAAAGTAAGGCCTTACAGTATGTAGTTCCCAGTAGGCAAAACGCCCTCTGCAAGCCTTGGTTGTCTATATACACCAACCACGGGTGCAGACCCACCGCAATCAGTACCGATAGGGCAGGTAAGTATATTCACCACTAACAGCATGGCTTCACACCAGATAAAATTTACTCTGTATACGTACATGTACATGCACAAAACATGTACATGTCTACAGTAGACCTAGTTCAGATCTACATGTACAACACAAAATGTGTGAAGAGAAAAACGTAGGCATGTACACTCAGTGGTGGTATCCCCATTTGTCCAATGCGAGATGGTAGCTCCACGATGGTTCCGGTCCCCTACTAGTAAGTACTCTAGTAGTGTGGGGGTTAATGGTTTCATAGGTAGTGGCTTCATTTGCATTTGCAGTGAGGAGCTGTGTGGGGCTAGGATAGAGGGCCATTGTGGCTGGCCCCAGTATTTGGGGTCGGCTCCAGTTCAAGGTTCCACTCCACATAGCTTTGTGACGACCCCATTCAACCCTGGTAATGTGGCAGCTGGCAGCTCTCCGGCCTGTTGGTAGTACGATTACACCATATGTTAGAGGGGTTTTTAGGGGTGGGTGGGAGGGCTGGTCGTGTGGGGACTGAGAGTGCTATTGAGTAGGGGATGGCCTGGGCCTCTGATACAACTTGCAGTAGAGGAGGATAGGTAGTGGGAGATAGGGCCATGGGGGTGAATGGGGCATGTGTTAATCCAGTTCATGGCTCCCCTAATATAGTGGGGGGTGCCAATTCCTATCGCAGTGTGAGAGCTGCATTATTGTGGGGACCCCCAATGACCCTGTAGGATTTTTTAGCACCTGATTGCTCCCTTGCTGCCAGTCTGATAACTCCACCTGCAATTGCTCCATGCACTGGTGCTAACTGTCTGGACATGTAGTGTGGGGCTATTAAGTTAACTTGCATTAATGGTTCTGTCCACTTGCAGTGAGGGAGTTGACCTGATTGGACCCTGGGCCATTACAGGGTGTAAATGGGACCAATGCATTGACCCCACAACAGACACACATACATGTACATGTACAGAGTGTAAATAGGACCATGGATTTGATCCTAAAACAGACACAAGTACAGGGTGTAAATGGGACCATGGATTTGACCCACAACAGACAGAAGTACAGGGTGTAAATAGGACCAATGAACTGACCCCACAACAGACAAAAGTACAGGGTGTAAATGGGACCAATGAATTGACCCCACAACAGACAAAAGTACAGTGTGTAAATGGGATCATGGATTTGATCACAAGTACAGGGTGTACATCAGATCATTGACCCCACAACAGACAAAAGTACAGGGTGTAAATGGGACCAATGAATTGACCCCACAACAGACAAAAGTACAGGGTGTAAATGGGACCAATGAATTGACCCCACAACAGACAAAAGTACAGGGTATAAATGGGACCAATGAATTGACCCCACAACAGAAAAAGTACAGGGTGTAAATGGGACCAATGAATTTACCCCACAACAGACAAAAGTACATGCAGGGTGTAAATGGGAGCATGGATTTGATCTCACAACAGACACAGCTTTAGGGTGTAAATGGAACCATAGATTTGACCCTAAAACAGACTCAAGTACAGGGTGTAAATGGGATCATGCATTTGACCCGACAATAGATACACCTACAGTGTGTAAATGGGACTATGGATTTGACCCCAAAATACACACATACAGGATGTAAATGGGACCATGGATTTGATCCCACAGCAGACACATATACAGGGTGTAAATGGGACCACCATCGTCACTAGTCTCACACCCAGACCTAGATTTTCACAGCATCAGATGGATTACATCACCACTACGTGAAAAGTAAAAATCCCTTAACGACACAGATGTATGGTGTACAGGTAACCCCTTGATGACACAGATGTATGGTGTGCAGAGGTAACCCCTTAACGACACCGATGTACAGTGTACAGGTGACCCCTTAACAACACATACATAAGGTATACAGAGTTAACCCCTTAACGACACAGATGTATGGTGTACACTGTACACTGTACAGGTGATACCATAACAACCCATACATATACATAAGGTGTGCAGAGGTAACACCTTAACGACACAGGTGTATGGTGTACAGGTAACCCCTTGATGACACAGATGTATGGAGTACAGGTGACCCCTTAACAACACATACATAAGGTATACAGAGTTAACCCCTTAACGACACAGATGTATGGTGTACACTGTACACTGTACAGGTAACAACCCATACATATACATAAGGTGTGCAGAGGTAACACCTTAACGACACAGATGTATGGTGTACAGGTAACCCCTTGATGAAACAGATTAATGGGGTACACACAAGAGGTAACCCCTTAACAACACATACATAAGGTATATAGAGGTAACCCCTTAACGACACAGATGTATGGTGTTCAGGTAACCCCTTGATGACACAGATGTATGGTGTACAGGTGATACTGTAATAACACATACACAAAGTGTACAGAGGTAAAAACCCTTTAACGATACAGATGTATGGTGTACAGGTAATCCCTTGATGACACAGATGTATGGTATACAGAGTTAACCCCTTAACGACACAGATGTATGGTGTACACTGCAGAGGTGACCTTAAACTACATAAAAAGCATGCATCTCACAATATGGTTCCTTTGTCATGAACCATTATTGGTCTTGTTGTGAGTATACAGTGCGGCTGGGGTGCCGTACGTCTTGCCACACACCGAACTGGAAAATGGCCTGTCAATTTCAGATATTAGCGTATGCCTCGCGGCTTGTGCTTGGCTGGACCCTGGCTTCTTTTGTCAACGCTGGAATCTGTGTTCATCACCTGGAACAGCAGGCTGCTTGTGAGTGTTCTTTTTGTGCAGGGACAGGGCCTGGCTACTGGCATACTTGTTGCGACATACATGTACAGTGCATTGGTAGGCAAGGATTAGTTCAGACCTGGGTCTGCATTTCCTCCTGCCAGAAACAGTGTCAGCTATTACCTTCACCTTGCAATTCACTGTGAGTGTCATCTGCAGACTGTAAGTAAGTGAGGAAGGTCTTGGTTTGTCATTTTCTGCTACTGCATGGGATGAAGCATTACCGCATGGATATATAGGAAGAGTTGGCCTCTAAGCTTTGTGAAGGCTTTGGACAACACCTTGTCCCTTTTCTTGGGGTCACGACCGTATTCCCTCACCTTCTCGTACAGGTACAGTGACCGCATCAGGGACAATCCACTGGGGGTAATAACAGGTGGCATCACTTGGCTCTGATAAGCCTCCTGTATGTCCTTTATGGCCACTCCAGCCCTCAGCATGCTCATCTCGGTGGGGTTTGTGTCCGATGGCAAGGTCTCCATCCTCATGACACCAGGGTGGTCTTGATCAAACTCAAATGTGTGGTAGTGTCTTAGGCCAACCAGAGGACCAAACCACTGGCTCAAGAAGGCAGGTACAGCTGTGACACACAAGTGACATCCTGGCCACACTGCCGGACACAGTCAGCTAGGTTCTGCTGTAAGTCCATTGGGATGTGTGGCTTCCCTTGATTGAAATTGTGGGGGCTGCCAACTCCATTTGCAGCGAGAGGGATAGCAGTGTTTCCACTGGTATACCATTGTGGAGGCTGACCCCACTGGTTAGTTTGTGGCTCGTGTGTAGGGTCTGATATGGGTAGGTGGTTCCATAGGTAGTGCGGGTTGGTGGCGTCTGCTGCTGGTTATGCGGGGCTGCTGTCTGGACTTGCAATGCAGTGAGGCATATGTGGGGGTGGGGCTGGTGTCCATCCGCAGCTGTGGGAATCAGGGTCTGGGTACGAGACTAGGGCTGCTGGCTCTTAGTCATTTAGGGGCTGCTCACTCCCTACAACCACCATCGTCAGTCGTCGTCAGTAGTATAACCACCGTCACTACCGTTCTCAATCTCCCCTCGTCCGCCGATTGAAACTCTTGCGAGCGTGTTGTCTTCAGTGGACGTCGCCATATCTCCGTTATCTACATAGGAGATAACGAATAACAACTGTGACAGGGACGATACATTAAATACTTACTCATCAGATCTAGCTAGCGCAGTATGGGTGTGGCTATAAGTTATCAAAGTCTCGGCCCACAGGAAGTAGTTGCATATTCATGTCTTTGATGAATGGAAGCGGGCCTCGCACGTACAACGGCGCGATTCGAGCGGGAAACGTGTACCAACTTTGCGCCGCTGTATCTCCGTAACGGATGACATAAAAATTAACGAACAGAACAAATCGATAGGTATAGGACCTCTCTACCTACAAACCGAATTTGAAGCGATTTCATTACTCCTACCTAAAGTTATGGCGGGTGTGAACCCGGTGGGGTATCGAACATTGCAATACTGGCACGGAGCAAGTGCAAGACTCCAAAATGGATTTTAAAATAGAGAAATGGTGTAGTATGAAGTGTTGAAAATAGGAAGTCGATAGCTTTTACCATTCAGAAGTTATAGCGATTCAAACATAAGGGAATTTTATAACATTTTATATATATATACGAAGGCTCATTTTGTCGTGAACTGTCCCATATAATTATATGGGACAGTTCACGACAAAATGAGCCTTCGTATATATATATAAAATGTTATAAAATACCTTTACGTTTAAATAGCTATAACTGCCCAACGGTAAGAGCTATTGACATCCTATCTTCAACACTTTAAACTATACCATTTCTCTATGCTAAAATACATTTTGGGATCTTTCACTTGCTCCATACCAGTATTGCAACGTCCGATACCCTTTCGGGTTCTAACCCGCCATAACTTTCTGTAGGAGTAATGAAATCTCTTCAAATTCGGTTTATAGGTAGAGAGGTCCTTTACCTATCGATTTGTTCTGTTCGTTAATTTTTATGTATTCCGTTGGGGAGATACAGCCGTTCAAAGTAGGTACAGGTTTCCCGCTCGAATCGCGCCGTTGCACGGGCGTGAACCGCTTCCATTCACTCATGTACATGAATATTCAACTTCTCCCGTTTATTAACTTAGCCACACCTACAAAGCAGGATACGCGACAAACGGCGGTGAGTATTGGATCTCTCAGGTCATGCCTATTATAGTTGTTATTCGTTATCCTCTTTGTACATGTAGATAAAGATAAACGATATGGCGACGACTAACGACGAGCTCGTCGTTTATCATTCAGCGGACGAGTTCGAATGGAACGATACTTTTGACGAGGATGAGGAAATCGAGAACGGTGGCGATGGTGAATATGGAAGTGATGATTCTGAAGGCATTGATAGCGATGTCTGTGAAGATGGAATCAACGATGATGGTGAAAGCGACGGAGATGACAATGATGGTGAAAGTGATGATGAGGGCAGAGATTGTGATAGCGGAAGCGACGGTGATGCCACTGATGGTGATGGTGAAGATGACAGCGACGGCCCAGGTGATGTACCAGCTAGAATAGCACGTGGGCGATGTCGTCCTCGTCGCATGCTGAATGCCTACCTTACTAGAGGAGGGTGCTGCAGAGACAGTTGCTTATTGAAGTACGGTGACTTGCCCAAAAGACGAGCACTCACACTATCCAGATTGGACAAGAAAACCAGAAAGGCTGTTATTTATGGAATGCTAGCTGTGATTCGGAACAAATGTGGTTCTCGAAATACATTCCAGTATCGCCTTGACTGGTCCAGTCCTGTCTGCAAGGATGCTTTCTGTGCCATCATTGGCATTAGTTACTGTACATTGAAGCGCTGGCAGCAGCAGGTGTGCTCTGACTCTGATGTTGAGCCCCATCCCCATGGGAACTGTGGCAGGGCTCCTCGCCATGCCCTCTCTCGTTTGGACAAGACTATGGTAGTCAGATTTATAGAGAACTATGCTGGCATACATGCCCTCCCTGACCCTGGTCGATTGCAAGGGACAATCAGAGACTACGTTCTGGAGAGCGGCAAAACACTAAAGTCTGTGTACGTCGAGTATTGCAAAGCCATGGAGTCCCTATCAAAGACCACACCAGCACCACAGCAACCTTGCCCTTACAGATTGACCACTCGGCTGAAGCGGCAGTACACCTTGCTCAACGTTCCTCCGGCTCCTCCAACACCTCCTGCTGCACGTGTGGTGAAGTACGTGTCATTTATTACACTCTGGCGCAGGTACTGCTCCAACATCAAGATCCAACCTGCACGCAGCGATCTGTGCGACAAGTGTGATCAGATGTTGGTCACTTTGAGGCACAGCCTTTCCGACGAGCAGCGCAAAACAATAAATGACAAATACAAACAACATCTCATTAAGGCCAAGGCATTTCGTGATGCCTACAATGCCAATATTGAGGAGGCTGAGAAGGGATGGAAAGGGAAGAGACAGAAGGAGCGTGACCAGATTCTGGGTCACTTGGGATCCAGGGCCCTGATGGCTCCCTTCACTTCACAAGCCCTGCACCTGGACATGCAGATGCAGTACTCTTTTGACTACTGCCAGCAGGTGTCACTGCCCTATAGCTCACAGCAAAGGGGCACGTTTTATTTCAGGACACCTCGCAAGGTCCAGGTGTTTGGCGTGTGTTGTGAGCCGCTGTGCCGCCAGGTGTTCTTCCTAATTGATGAGGCTGAGCAGGCCGGCAAGGGTGCTGTGGTGGTGGTCAGCCTGGTGCATGCATTCTTCCACCTACATGGACTGGGAGAGAGGCGTGTAACACTTCAGGCCGACAACTGTGTGGGCCAGAACAAGAACACCACCATGATGTGGTACCTGGCCTGGCGGGTGATCACTGGACAACATGAGGCCATCCAGCTGAACTTCATGCTACCTGGACACACAAAGTTTCGACCTGATTCCTACTTTGGCCTGTTCAAGAAGTACTACCGAAGACAGGATCATGTAGATGACATGGACGATCTAGCTGACTGTGTCCGGCAGTGTGGCCAGAACGTCACTTGTGTGCCACAACTGTACCAGGACTGGCAGTACCATGACTGGAATGCCTTCTTGGGCCAGTGGTTTGGTCCTCTGGTTGGCTTTGGTCGCTACCACACATTTGAGTTTGACCAAGGCCACCCTGGTGTCATGAAAATGAAGACCTTGCCATCGGACACAAACCCCACCGAGATGAGCATGCTGAGGGCTGGAGTGGCCATAAAGGACATACAGGAGGCTTATCAGAGCCAAGTGATGCCACCTGTTATTAGCCCCAATGGATTGTCCCTGACGCGGTCACTGTACCTGTACGAGAAGGTGAGGGAATACGTTCGTGACCCCAAGAAGAGGGACAGGGTATGTCCAAAGCCTACTCCAGCCACTGCTATCAACTCTTCAGAAACACCTGGAAATGTTCCAGACAGTGGCCAACCAGGTCCTTCTAATGCCATTCCTGACCCACCTACAGTTGAGGGTAATGAGTCTGCAGATGAGACTCACAGTGAAATGCAAGACAAAGGCAATAGCTGTGTTTCTGGCAGGAGGAAACGCAGACCCAGGTCTGAACTAATCCTTGCCTACCAATGCACTGTATGTGGCAATAAGTATGGCAGTAGCCAGGCCCTGTACCTGCACAAAAAGAACACTCATAAGCAGCCTGCTGTTCCAGGTGATGAACACGGTGATGTCGCTAAGGCAGACAATGCCAGTGTTGACGAAGGAAGCCAGGGTCCACCCTGCAAGCGCAGGCGTAGGAAAAAATCTGAAATTGACAGGCCATTTTCCTGTTCTGTGTGTGGCAATAAGTACGGCAGCTCATCCGCACTGTATACTCACAAGAAGAGCGACCATGGCTCATGAACCATATTGTGAAAAGCATTTCATGGTATTATTACCATTTCAATTTCATCTGTAGAAGTGAGGCCATCGTGAAAGGCTATGTAACAGTTGCATAGGAAGATGATTGTTTGGCTTTGATATGTGACAAAGGTGGATGTGGAAGCCCGGCTTGTTGAAGTAAATTTCCTTCACCCAAAGCTACATTTACCTGGCAAGTCCTACAATTACCCAAAGAACCCGGACATCAATGGAGGTCTTACCAGCATTAAGAGCACTTAAAGCTAGAGAAGCTCTCAGGTTGTGAGTTACCTTAGCAATTTAGTTGCCTGAATAGACACAGAACATGATGCATGCACCTCTGCTAATTTAAGTTAGTTGTTGCTCAGATTACTAGAGAGATGTTTGGTGCATCCATGAAGAAGTCGATTGTTGCTCAGATATACATGTACATGTAGCTCTGGTGCACTCGTGAAGAAAAGTCGGTTGTTGCTTGATAACTCTGGTGCACCCGTGAAGTTAAAAGTCGATTGTTGCTCAGATATACATGTACATGTAGCTCTGGTGCACTCGTGAAGAAAAGTCGGTTGTTGCTTGATAACTCTGGTGCACCCGTGAAGTTAAAAGTCGATTGTTGCTCAGATATACATGTACATGTAGCTCTGGTGCACTCGTGAAGAAAAGTCGGTTGTTGCTCAGATAATCTATGTACAGTGCAACTGTGTATCGTGTTGAATCAAAAGTTCTTTTAAGAACTCGTTTGTCAGCTTGTCCTCACAATCTATTGAGGTAACATTCTGACAAACGTTACATTTACACAAGAAGTTACACCTTAGCGAATCTTGATTATCATAACAAAGAAGTGATCACATGGGTACAAGCACATGAACATGTAAATGTTTTGAAAGAGTTCTAGTACGCATATTAATGGTAAAAGAATGGTCCTTGTCCTGCCCAAGTGTCTGGCATAGGTCCAGCTGTCCATGGTAACGCTGCCTGGGACCATGACTGTGATGGTGACTGGAGCTGAATCCTTGGTGGAAACTGGACTATTGCAGCTACTGGTGGCCTCACCATTACAGGCAGTGGCTCTGGCTAATAGGAATGATGCAAGTGTGAGTATGAGGAATGGATGATGAGCATGGTGAGGAAAAACATGAAGATGGATGTGTTGAATGACTTGAACGTGTTTGCCGAGTACAGTGACGTGGTGAAGAACATCTTGGATGACTTAAGTGGCGTGGTGATCCAGGTGAATAGTACGGCAGCTCATCCGCACTGTATACTCACAAGAAAAGAGACCATGGTTCATGAACCATATTGTGAGATGCATGTAGTTGAATGCCAAAGGAGGTATGGTATCTTGCACATCCCAATGACAATGTGTTTGGTGCATGTGCTGGAGGGTTGGTGCACCCCATGCCATAGAAGGTGTGGTGTCTTGCACATCTCGATGACACTGTGTTTGGCGCATGTGATGGAGGGTTAGTGCACCCCATGCCATAGAAGGTGTGGTGTCTTGCACATCCCAATGACAGTGTGTTTGGTGCATGTGCTGGAGGGTTAATGCACAAGCTTATCTTATCTAATATCAGTAACAAATTCATATGTAGGTGGGCCATAAAAGACTAGGCTATAACTTCTCAATGTGGGATACATCTACATTGGTGTGATAAGTTCAAACCTGGTACATTTTAAAATGTGGAGATAAACTCTGATGCATGGGTTTCCAAGCTAGGTGACCTGGCATTAATACACGTACATGTACATGTAGCACCAAAACTGGGAGTGCACTAACATATTGCTGCACCCTACGTGGTTAAACTGCACTGGCAGATGTGTATAGTGTACTGATGTGAGGTGTGTGTAGTGTACTGATGTGTGGTGAATACATGTATGGTGTAGTGTGTGTTTAGTGTTCTGATGTGTGGTGTGTATAGTGTACTGATGTGTGGTGTGTATAGTGTACTGATGTGTGGTGTGTATGTGTGGTGTGTATAGTGTACTGATGTGTGGTGTGTATAGTGTACTGATGTGTGGTGTACTGATGTGTGGTGTGTATAGTGTACTGATGTGTGGTGTGTATAGTGTACTGATGTGTGGTGTGTGTATGTGTGGTGTGTATAGTGTACCGATGTGTGGTGTGTATAGTGTACTGATGTGGTGTGTATAGTGTACTGATGTGTGGTGTGTATAGTGTACTGATGTGTGGTGTGCGTATGTGTGGTGTGTACAGTGTACTGATGTGTGGTGTGTATAGTGTACTGATGTGTGGTGTGTGTATGTGTGGTGTGTATAGTGTACTGATGTGTGGTGTGTACAGTGTACTGATGTGTAGTGTGTGTATGTGTGGTGTGTATAGTGTACTGATGTGTAGTGTGTGTATGTGTGGTGTGTATAGTGTACTGATGTGTGGTGTGTATAGTGTACTTATGTGTGGTGTGTACAGTGTACTGATGTGTGGTGTGTATAGTGTACTGATGTGTGGTGTGTATAGTGTACTGATGTGTGGTGTGTATGTGTGGTGTGTATAGTGTACTGATGTGTGGTGTGTATAGTGTACTGATGTGTGGTGTGTGTATGTGTGGTGTGTATAGTGTACTGATGTGTGGTGTGTATAGTGTACTGATGTGTGGTGTGTATAGTGTACTGATGTGTGGTGTGTATGTGTGGTGTGTATAGTGTACTGATGTGTGGTGTGTATAGTGTACTGATGTGTGGTGTGTATAGTGTACTGATGTGTGGTGTGTATAGTGTACTGATGTGTGGTGTGTATAGTGTACTGATGTGTGGTGTGTATAGTGTACTGATGTGTGGTGTGTGTATGTGTGGTGTGTATAGTGTATTGATGTGTGGTGTGTATAGTGTACTGATGTGTGGTGTGTATATGTGTGGTGTGTATAGTGTACTGATGTGTGGTGTCTATAGTGTACTGATGTGTGGTGTGTATAGTGTACTGATGTGTGGTGTGTATAGTGTACTGATGTGTGGTGTGTATGTGTGGTGTGTATAGTGTACTGATGTGTGGTGTGTATAGGTGTGGTGTGTATAGTGTACTGATGTGTGGTGTGTATAGTGTACTGATGTGTGGTGTGTATAGTGTACTGATGTGGTGTGTGTATGTGTGGTGTGTATAGTGTACTGATGTGTGGTGTGTATAGGTGTGGTGTGTATAGTGTACTGATGTGTGGTGTGTATAGTGTACTGATGTGTGGTGTGTATAGTGTACTGATGTGTGGTGTGTGTATGTGTGGTGTGTATAGTGTACTGATGTGTGGTGTGTATAGTGTACTGATGTGTAGTGTGTGTATGTGTGGTGTGTATAGTGTACTGATGTGTGGTGTGTATGTGTGGTGTGTATGTGTGGTGTGTATGTGTGGTGTGTATAGTGTATTGATGTGGTGTGTATAGTGTACTGATGTGTGGTGTCTATAGTGTACTGATGTGTGGTGTGTATAGTGTACTGATGTGTGGTGTGTGTATGTGTGGTGTGTATAGTGTACTGATGTGTGTACTGATGTGTGGTGTGTGTATGTGTGGTGTGTGTATGTGTGGTGTGTATAGTGTACTGATGTGTGGTGTGTGTATGTGTGGTGTGTACAGTGTACTGATGTGTGGTGTGTATAGTGTACTGATGTGTGGTGTGTGTATGTGTGGTGTGTGTATGTGTGGTGTGTGTATGTGTGGTGTGTATAGTGTACTGATGTGTGGTGTGTGTATGTGTGGTGTGTATAGTGTACTGATGTGTGGTGTGTATAGTGTACTGATGTGTGGTGTGTATAGTGTACTGATGTGTGGTGTGTATAGTGTACTGATGTGTGGTGTGTATAGTGTACTGATGTGTGGTGTGTATATGTGTGGTGTGTATAGTGTACTGATGTGTGGTGTCTATAGTGTACTGATGTGTGGTGTGTATAGTGTACTGATGTGTGGTGTGTATAGTGTACTGATGTGTGGTGTGTATGTGTGGTGTGTATAGTGTACTGATGTGTGGTGTGTATAGGTGTGGTGTGTATAGTGTACTGATGTGTGGTGTGTATAGTGTACTGATGTGTGGTGTGTATAGTGTACTGATGTGGTGTGTGTATGTGTGGTGTGTATAGTGTACTGATGTGTGGTGTGTATAGGTGTGGTGTGTATAGTGTACTGATGTGTGGTGTGTATAGTGTACTGATGTGTGGTGTGTATAGTGTACTGATGTGTGGTGTGTATATGTGTGGTGTGTATAGTGTACTGATGTGTGGTGTGTATAGTGTACTGATGTGTGGTGTGTGTATGTGTGGTGTGTATAGTGTATTGATGTGGTGTGTATATGTGTGGTGTGTATAGTGTACTGATGTGTGGTGTGTATAGTGTAC
Organism: Spongilla lacustris; assembly: GCA_949361645.1. Classification (NCBI taxonomy): domain Eukaryota; kingdom Metazoa; phylum Porifera; class Demospongiae; order Spongillida; family Spongillidae; genus Spongilla; species Spongilla lacustris. The sequence continues at coordinate 9,715,763 of OX442420.1, forward strand.
TGATGTGTGGTGTGTATAGTGTACTGATGTGTGGTGTGTGTATGTGTGGTGTGTATAGTGTACTGATGTGTGGTGTGTATAGTGTACTGATGTGTAGTGTGTGTATGTGTGGTGTGTATAGTGTACTGATGTGTGGTGTGTATGTGTGGTGTGTATGTGTGGTGTGTATAGTGTATTGATGTGGTGTGTATATGTGTGGTGTGTATAGTGTACTGATGTGTGGTGTCTATAGTGTACTGATGTGTGGTGTGTATAGTGTACTGATGTGTGGTGTGTATAGTGTACTGATGTGTGGTGTGTGTATGTGTGGTGTGTATAGTGTACTGATGTGTGTACTGATGTGTGGTGTGTGTATGTGTGGTGTGTGTATGTGTGGTGTGTATAGTGTACTGATGTGTGGTGTGTATAGTGTACTGATGTGTGGTGTGTGTATGTGTGGTGTGTATAGTGTACTGATGTGTGGTGTGTATAGTGTACTGATGTGTAGTGTGTGTATGTGTGGTGTGTATAGTGTACTGATGTGTGGTGTGTATGTGTGGTGTGTATGTGTGGTGTGTATGTGTGGTGTGTATAGTGTATTGATGTGGTGTGTATAGTGTACTGATGTGTGGTGTCTATAGTGTACTGATGTGTGGTGTGTATAGTGTACTGATGTGTGGTGTGTGTATGTGTGGTGTGTATAGTGTACTGATGTGTGTACTGATGTGTGGTGTGTGTATGTGTGGTGTGTGTATGTGTGGTGTGTATAGTGTACTGATGTGTGGTGTGTGTATGTGTGGTGTGTACAGTGTACTGATGTGTGGTGTGTATAGTGTACTGATGTGTGGTGTGTGTATGTGTGGTGTGTGTATGTGTGGTGTGTGTATGTGTGGTGTGTATAGTGTACTGATGTGTGGTGTGTGTATGTGTGGTGTGTATAGTGTACTGATGTGTGGTGTGTATAGTGTACTGATGTGTGGTGTGTATAGTGTACTGATGTGTGGTGTGTATAGTGTACTGATGTGTGGTGTGTATATGTGTGGTGTGTATAGTGTACTGATGTGTGGTGTCTATAGTGTACTGATGTGTGGTGTGTATAGTGTACTGATGTGTGGTGTGTATAGTGTACTGATGTGTGGTGTGTATGTGTGGTGTGTATAGTGTACTGATGTGTGGTGTGTATAGGTGTGGTGTGTATAGTGTACTGATGTGTGGTGTGTATAGTGTACTGATGTGTGGTGTGTATAGTGTACTGATGTGGTGTGTGTATGTGTGGTGTGTATAGTGTACTGATGTGTGGTGTGTATAGGTGTGGTGTGTATAGTGCACTGATGTGTGGTGTGTATAGTGTACTGATGTGTGGTGTGTATAGTGTACTGATGTGTGGTGTGTATATGTGTGGTGTGTATAGTGTACTGATGTGTGGTGTGTATAGTGTACTGATGTGTGGTGTGTGTATGTGTGGTGTGTATAGTGTATTGATGTGGTGTGTATATGTGTGGTGTGTATAGTGTACTGATGTGTGGTGTGTATAGTGTACTGATGTGTGGTGTGTATAGTGTACTGATGTGTGGTGTGTGTATGTGTGGTGTGTATAGTGTACTGATGTGTGGTGTGTATAGTGTACTGATGTGTAGTGTGTGTATGTGTGGTGTGTATAGTGTACTGATGTGTGGTGTGTATGTGTGGTGTGTATGTGTGGTGTGTATAGTGTATTGATGTGGTGTGTATATGTGTGGTGTGTATAGTGTACTGATGTGTGGTGTCTATAGTGTACTGATGTGTGGTGTGTATAGTGTACTGATGTGTGGTGTGTATAGTGTACTGATGTGTGGTGTGTGTATGTGTGGTGTGTATAGTGTACTGATGTGTGTACTGATGTGTGGTGTGTGTATGTGTGGTGTGTGTATGTGTGGTGTGTATAGTGTACTGATGTGTGGTGTGTATAGTGTACTGATGTGTGGTGTGTGTATGTGTGGTGTGTACAGTGTACTGATGTGTGGTGTGTATAGTGTACTGATGTGTAGTGTGTGTATGTGTGGTGTGTATAGTGTACTGATGTGTGGTGTGTATAGTGTACTGATGTGTGGTGTGTATAGTGTACTGATGTGTGGTGTGTGTATGTGTGGTGTGTATAGTGTACCGATGTGTGGTGTGTGCATGTGTGGTGTGTATAGTGTACCGATGTGTGGTGTGTGTATGTGTGGTGTGTATAGTGTACTGATGTGTGGTGTGTGTATGTGTGGTGTGTATAGTGTACTGATGTGTGGTGTGTATAGTGTACTGATGTGTGGTGTGTATAGTGTACTGATGTGTGGTGTGTATAGTGTACTGATGTGTGGTGTGTATAGTGTACCGATGTGTGGTGTGTGTATGTGTGGTGTGTATAGTGTACTGATGTGTGGTGTGTATAGTGTACTGATGTGTGGTGTGTATAGTGTACTGATGTGTGGTGTGTATGTGTGGTTTGTATAGTGTACTGATGTGTGGTGTGTATAGTGTACTGATGTGTGGTGTGCGTATGTGTGGTGTGTATAGTGTACTGATGTGTGGTGTGTGTATGTGTGGTGTGTATAGTGTACTGATGTGTGTACTGATGTGTGGTGTGTATAGTGTACTGATGTGTGGTGTGTATAGTGTACTGATGTGTGGTGTGCGTATGTGTGGTGTGTATAGTGTACTGATGTGTGGTGTGTATAGTGTACTGATGTGTGGTGTGCGTATGTGTGGTGTGTATAGTGTACTGATGTGTGGTGTGTATAGTGTACTGATGTGTGGTGTGCGTATGTGTGGTGTGTATAGTGTACTGATGTGTGGTGTGTATAGTGTACTGATGTGTGGTGTGTACAGTGTACTGATGTGTGGTGTGTATAGTGTACTGATGTGTGGTGTGTATAGTGTACCGATGTGTGGTGTGTATAGTGTACTGATGTGGTGTGTATAGTGTACTGATGTGGTGTGTATAGTGTACTGATGTGTGGTGTGTATAGTGTACTGATGTGTGGTGTGTATAGTGTACCGATGTGTGGTGTGTATAGTGTACTGATGTGGTGTGTATAGTGTACTGATGTGTGGTGTGTATAGTGTACCGATGTGTGGTGTGTATAGTGTACTGATGTGGTGTGTATAGTGTACTGATGTGTGGTGGGTATGTACACTGTACATCTGTGTCGTTAAGGGGTTACCTCTGTAAACCTTATGTATGTTTCATCAAGGGGTTACCTGTACACCATACATCTGTGTCGTTAAGGGGTTACCTGTACACCATACATCTGTGCCGTTAAGGGGTTACCTGTACACCATACATCTGTGCCGTTAAGGGGTTACCTGTACACCATACATCTGTGCCGTTAAGGGGTTACCTGTACACCATACATCTGTGCCGTTAAGGGGTTACCTGTACACGATACATCTGTGCCGTTAAAGGGTTACCTGTACACCATACATCTGTGCCGTTAAGGGGTTACCTGTACACCATACATCTGTGCCGTTAAGGGGTAACCTTTGTATGCTTTATGTATGTGTCGTTAATGTATGTGTTGTTAAGGGGTTACCTCTTGTTGTACCCCCCCCCCCCCCCCCCCCCCCATCATATACATATGTGTCATCAAGGGGTTACCTGTACACCATACATCTGTGTCGTTAAGGGGTTAACTCTGTATACCTTATGTATGTGTTGTTAAGGGGTTACCTGTACACTGTACTTCTGTGTCGTTAAGGGGTTACCTCTGTACACCATACATCTGTGTCATCAAGGGGTTACCTTTACACAATACATCTGTGTCGTTAAGGGGTTACCTCTGTAAACCTTATGTATGTGTTGTTAAGGGATTTAACCTCTTGTGTGTACCCCATTCATCTGTGTCATCAAGGGGTTACCTGTACACCATACATCCGTGTTGTTAAGGGGATACCTCTGTACACCTTATGTATGTGTCATTAAGGGGTTACCTGTACACCATACATCTGTGTCGTTTATGGATTTTTACTTTTCACGTAGTGGTGATGTAATCCATCCAATGCTGTGAAAATCTAGGTCTGGGTGCGAGACTAGTGACGACGGTGGTCCCATTTACACCCTGTACTAGTGTCTGCTGTGGGATCAAATCCATGGTCCCATTTACACACTGTAAGTGTATCTATTGTGGGGTCAAATCCATGGTCCCATTTACACACTGTACTTGAGTCTGTTTTAGGGTCAAATCTATGGTCCCATTTACACCCTAAACTTGTGTCTGTTGTGAGATCAAATCCATGCTCCCATTTACACCCTGTACTTGTGTCTGTTGTAGGGACTCAAATCCATGATCCCATTTACACCCTGTACTTGTGATCAAATCCATGGTCCCATTTACACCCTGTTCTTATGTCTGTTGTGGGGTCAAATACATGGTTCCATTTACACCCTGTACTTTTGTCTGTTGTGAGGTCAATTCATTGGTCCCATTTACACCCTGTACTTTTGTCTGTTGTGGGGTCATACTACCAACAGGCCGGAGAGCTGCCAGCTGCCACATTACCAGGGTTGAATGGGGTCGTCACAAAGCTAGACCTCAGCATGTGGAGTGGAACCTTGAACTGGAGCCGACCTCAAACACTGGGACCAGCCACAATGGCCTTCTATCCTAGCCCCACACAGCTCCTCACTGCAAATGCACGTGAAGCCACTACATGTACCTATGAAACCATTAACCCCCACACTACAAGAGGAATTACTGGTAGGGGAACCATCGTGGAGCTACCAGCTTGCATTGGACAAATGGGGATGCCACCACTGGAGCAGCCTCCATTTGTAGAGTGTACATGCGTATACGTTTTTCTCTTCACACATTTTGTGCTGTACATGTGGATCTGAACTACTGTAGACATGTACATGTACATGTTTTGTGCATTCTGGTGTGAAGCCATGCTGTTAGTGGTGAATATAGTTACTTGCCCTATCGGTACTGATTGTGGTGGGTCTGCACCCGTGGTTGGTGTATATAGACAACCAAGGCTTGCAGAGGGCGTTTTGCCTACATGTACTGAGAACTAGTAGCAAAACATATTAGTGCCATTTTGAATCAATGTCACATAAATTGCAAGCACAGTCACAGCTACAATGTGTCACGGTGAAGACGTCAGAATTCATGACCACACAGCACTGTCAGAGATGTCACCAGACATTACCAGTGTAACCCAGTTTCACCTGTGCCCCACGGCCACTATACACTACCCGCGCACATACATTTTGGCAGAAACACCAGCCTAGGGCTAGGTATAACGTAGTTGATGAATCCATTAAATTTGTAGGGTCTATTAACTCCACTTGCATTGTGTGGTCATGAATTCTGATGTCTTCATCGTGCCACATTGTAGCTGTGACTGTGCATGCGTGACATTCAAAATGGTACTTCCATATTTTGCTACTCGCGTAAAGTAAGGCCTTACAGTATGTAGGCAAAACGCCCTCTGCAAGCCTTGGTTGTCTATATACACCAACCACGGGTGCAGACCCACCGCAATCAGTACCGATAGGGCAGGTAAGTATATTCACCACTAACAGCATGGCTTCACACCAGATAAAATTTACTCTGTATACGTACATGTACATGCACAAAACATGTACATGTCTACAGTAGACCTAGTTCAGATCTACATGTACAACACAAAATGTGTGAAGAGAAAAACGTAGGCATGTACACTCAGTGGTGGTATCCCCATTTGTCCAATGCGAGATGGTAGCTCCACGATGGTTCCGGTCCCCTACTAGTAAGTACTCTAGTAGTGTGGGGGTTAATGGTTTCATAGGTAGTGGCTTCATTTGCATTTGCAGTGAGGAGCTGTGTGGGGCTAGGATAGAGGGCCATTGTGGCTGGCCCCAGTATTTGGGGTCGGCTCCAGTTCAAGGTTCCACTCCACATAGCTTTGTGACGACCCCATTCAACCCTGGTAATGTGGCAGCTGGCAGCTCTCCGGCCTGTTGGTAGTACGATTACACCATATGTTAGAGGGGTTTTTAGGGGTGGGTGGGAGGGCTGGTCGTGTGGGGACTGAGAGTGCTATTGAGTAGGGGATGGCCTGGGCCTCTGATACAACTTGCAGTAGAGGAGGATAGGTAGTGGGAGATAGGGCCATGGGGGTGAATGGGGCATGTGTTAATCCAGTTCATGGCTCCCCTAATATAGTGGGGGGTGCCAATTCCTATCGCAGTGTGAGAGCTGCATTATTGTGGGGACCCCCAATGACCCTGTAGGATTTTTTAGCACCTGATTGCTCCCTTGCTGCCAGTCTGATAACTCCACCTGCAATTGCTCCATGCACTGGTGCTAACTGTCTGGACATGTAGTGTGGGGCTATTAAGTTAACTTGCATTAATGGTTCTGTCCACTTGCAGTGAGGGAGTTGACCTGATTGGACCCTGGGCCATTACAGGGTGTAAATGGGACCAATGCATTGACCCCACAACAGACACACATACATGTACATGTACAGAGTGTAAATAGGACCATGGATTTGATCCTAAAACAGACACAAGTACAGGGTGTAAATGGGACCATGGATTTGACCCACAACAGACAGAAGTACAGGGTGTAAATAGGACCAATGAACTGACCCCACAACAGACAAAAGTACAGGGTGTAAATGGGACCAATGAATTGACCCCACAACAGACAAAAGTACAGTGTGTAAATGGGATCATGGATTTGATCACAAGTACAGGGTGTACATCAGATCATTGACCCCACAACAGACAAAAGTACAGGGTGTAAATGGGACCAATGAATTGACCCCACAACAGACAAAAGTACAGGGTGTAAATGGGACCAATGAATTGACCCCACAACAGACAAAAGTACAGGGTATAAATGGGACCAATGAATTGACCCCACAACAGAAAAAGTACAGGGTGTAAATGGGACCAATGAATTTACCCCACAACAGACAAAAGTACATGCAGGGTGTAAATGGGAGCATGGATTTGATCTCACAACAGACACAGCTTTAGGGTGTAAATGGAACCATAGATTTGACCCTAAAACAGACTCAAGTACAGGGTGTAAATGGGATCATGCATTTGACCCGACAATAGATACACCTACAGTGTGTAAATGGGACTATGGATTTGACCCCAAAATACACACATACAGGATGTAAATGGGACCATGGATTTGATCCCACAGCAGACACATATACAGGGTGTAAATGGGACCACCATCGTCACTAGTCTCACACCCAGACCTAGATTTTCACAGCATCAGATGGATTACATCACCACTACGTGAAAAGTAAAAATCCCTTAACGACACAGATGTATGGTGTACAGGTAACCCCTTGATGACACAGATGTATGGTGTGCAGAGGTAACCCCTTAACGACACCGATGTACAGTGTACAGGTGACCCCTTAACAACACATACATAAGGTATACAGAGTTAACCCCTTAACGACACAGATGTATGGTGTACACTGTACACTGTACAGGTGATACCATAACAACCCATACATGTACATAAGGTGTGCAGAGGTAACACCTTAACGACACAGGTGTATGGTGTACAGGTAACCCCTTGATGACACAGATGTATGGAGTACAGGTGACCCCTTAACAACACATACATAAGGTATACAGAGTTAACCCCTTAACGACACAGATGTATGGTGTACACTGTACACTGTACAGGTAACAACCCATACATATACATAAGGTGTGCAGAGGTAACACCTTAACGACACAGATGTATGGTGTACAGGTAACCCCTTGATGAAACAGATTAATGGGGTACACACAAGAGGTAACCCCTTAACAACACAGATGTATGGTGTTCAGGTAACCCCTTGATGACACAGATGTATGGTGTACAGGTGATACCTTAATAACACATACACAAAGTGTACAGAGGTAAAAACCCTTTAACGATACAGATGTATGGTGTACAGGTAACCCCTTGATGACACAGATGTATGGTGTACAGGTGATACTGTAATAACACATACACAAAGTGTACAGAGGTAAAAACCCTTTAACGATACAGATGTATGGTGTACAGGTAATCCCTTGATGACACAGATGTATGGTATACAGAGTTAACCCCTTAACGACACAGATGTATGGTGTACACTGCAGATGTGACCTTAAACTACATAAAAAGCATGCATCTCACAATATGGTTCCTTTGTCATGAACCATTATTGGTCTTGTTGTGAGTATACAGTGCGGCTGGGGTGCCGTACGTCTTGCCACACACCGAACTGGAAAATGGCCTGTCAATTTCAGATTTTAGCGTATGCCTCGCGGCTTGTGCTTGGCTGGACCCTGGCTTCTTTTGTCAACGCTGGAATCTGTGTTCATCACCTGGAACAGCAGGCTGCTTGTGAGTGTTCTTTTTGTGCAGGGACAGGGCCTGGCTACTGGCATACTTGTTGCGACATACATGTACAGTGCATTGGTAGGCAAGGATTAGTTCAGACCTGGGTCTGCATTTCCTCCTGCCAGAAACAGTGTCAGCTATTACCTTCACCTTGCAATTCACTGTGAGTGTCATCTGCAGACTGTAAGTAAGTGAGGAAGGTCTTGGTTTGTCATTTTCTGCTACTGCATGGGATGAAGCATTACCGCATGGATATATAGGAAGAGTTGGCCTCTAAGCTTTGTGAAGGCTTTGGACAACACCTTGTCCCTTTTCTTGGGGTCACGACCGTATTCCCTCACCTTCTCGTACAGGTACAGTGACCGCATCAGGGACAATCCACTGGGGGTAATAACAGGTGGCATCACTTGGCTCTGATAAGCCTCCTGTATGTCCTTTATGGCCACTCCAGCCCTCAGCATGCTCATCTCGGTGGGGTTTGTGTCCGATGGCAAGGTCTCCATCCTCATGACACCAGGGTGGTCTTGATCAAACTCAAATGTGTGGTAGTGTCTTAGGCCAACCAGAGGACCAAACCACTGGCTCAAGAAGGCATTCCAGTCCTGGTACAGCTGTGACACACAAGTGACATCCTGGCCACACTGCCGGACACAGTCAGCTAGGTTCTGCTGTAAGTCCATTGGGATGTGTGGCTTCCCTTGATTGAAATTGTGGGGGCTGCCAACTCCATTTGCAGCGAGAGGGATAGCAGTGTTTCCACTGGTATACCATTGTGGAGGCTGACCCCACTGGTTAGTTTGTGGCTCGTGTGTAGGGTCTGATATGGGTAGGTGGTTCCATAGGTAGTGCGGGTTGGTGGCGTCTGCTGCTGGTTATGCGGGGCTGCTGTCTGGACTTGCAATGCAGTGAGGCATATGTGGGGGTGGGGCTGGTGTCCATCCGCAGCTGTGGGAATCAGGGTCTGGGTACGAGACTAGGGCTGCTGGCTCTTAGTCATTTAGGGGCTGCTCACTCCCTACAACCACCATCGTCAGTCGTCGTCAGTAGTATAACCACCGTCACTACCGTTCTCAATCTCCCCACCTCGCTCGAACTCGTCCGCCGATTGAAACTCTTGCGAGCGTGTTGTCTTCAGTGGACGTCGCCATATCTCCGTTATCTACATAGGAGATAACGAATAACAACTGTGACAGGGACGATACATTAAATACTTACTCATCAGATCTAGCTAGCGCAGTATGGGTGTGGCTATAAGTTATCAAAGTCTCGGCCCACAGGAAGTAGTTGCATATTCATGTCTTTGATGAATGGAAGCGGGCCTCGCACGTACAACGGCGCGATTCGAGCGGGAAACGTGTACCGACTTTGCGCCGCTGTATCTCCGTAACGGATGACATAAAAATTAACGAACAGAACAAATCGATAGGTATAGGACCTCTCTACCTACAAACCGAATTTGAAGCGATTTCATTACTCCTACCTAAAGTTATGGCGGGTGTGAACCCGGTGGGGTATCGAACATTGCAATACTGGCACGGAGCTAGTGCAAGACTCCAAAATGGATTTTAAAATAGAGAAATGGTGTAGTATGAAGTGTTGAAAATAGGAAGTCGATAGCTTTTACCATTCAGAAGTTATAGCGATTCAAACATAAGGGAATTTTATAACATTTTATATATATATACGAAGGCTCATTTTGTCGTGAACTGTCCCATATATATATATATATAGAACAGCACTCTTACATAAAGTATAGTTTTTACCAGTATAAAGTTTTGATCTTTATTATACAAAAATCATTTCTTTTGTGTACCAACTGAGATAGATTTGGGGCTATCCTTGATATGTTGACCATTTATTGTGACACTGAGGTTATAACAGCCAGCAGTAGATGGGGTGAATGTGATGGTGTAGGTTCCATTAGTGTTTCTTGATACCTGCCCAATTTGAGAGGTACTCTGAATAGCCTGGGCTCCCTGGGACCTTGACAAACCAGTTTGAGCCAAAGGGTCTGCTGCCTGGGGTAATATCACACTTTGGGCAGGTGCAGCAGTCAGCTCCGCCTTCACTTGTATGTCATTACATTGATACAAACGTTCCTTGAAATCCTTGGCTTCAACCATCACACTAAAACTTGTATTTATGATTGGACGTGAGGTGGACAACTTCCAACTACTTTTTTCAGGACAAAGTGATTCAAACAGAGAGAAAACTTCTAATACATTTTTGCGATACAAATCTAATTGCAAGGCTGTTTTTATATCACTGTTTTCACATGGAATCAGAGACATATTTTTTACCCTATCAATAGTAGCTCGGAGTTGTGTAGATGGAAGTTGTTTCAATGCAGTAATTTCAAGGTCAGTATAAGTTAGAACACTGAAGCCAATATCTGTGCAGTGGCTTATATTTTGCTTTAAGGCCTCCAACTCTTCTTTCTGCAATCCAAGAGCAGTTTTCTTGGATAATGAATCTTCGTGCAGTTCCCTCAATAGCTCATTCATCCTGTCTTCCAGTGTTTGATGGAGCTCCTTAAATGTCTCCCTGATGGTTTTGGAAACAGTCTTTTCACAGACCTCCACCTGTTCCAATGCTCTGTTGTTGTCATCAATAGCACATGTCAGCTTTTCCATAACCTTTTGGGCAGAAGTAAGCAATTTACTAATATCATATTGAAGATATTTAGCAATATTTGGAAATTTAGTATTGTGTATGTGATCCCTGTGGTCACTGGTGATGCAGTCCTGGCATATCAGACAGCTGCATGTCTCACAGTAAATGATGAACTCCTTGTTATGTGAAGAGCAGGAAGGTTTAATGGCCAATAACAACTCCCTATCCACCTTTTTACCCAATGGAAGCACATTGTGAAGACGAAAGTTCCGGGCACGCTTGTGGTTATCACAGCACAGCTGACAGAAGAACTGAAGACATGTACAACAGAATCCAACAGCAGGCCCTGAGCTACTGTCATCACAGACATCACAAGGTACTTCGTTGTTACTGGCAATCTTGGATTGGTACTGGGCAATCTTCACCTCAGCATCAAGATGGAGGTTCTGGGGAAGATCTCTGACTCCTGGGATGGGAACAGATTTATCACATGTGGGACACTTGAAGCCTTGCTGTGACCCCTCTGCTACGCCATTTTGTTGTGGCTCCTCCCATCGGCCATTTTGCTGTGACTCCTCCCCTTGACCAACTTTCTGGGTACTCATCCTCTCCACCTCCTTATGTAGACACTCTCTACAGAAGGAGTGGAGACATGAGAGCATCCTGGGGTCTGTGTATGGCTGAGAGCACAGCCGACAGGTGATGGGTTGTTGAAATGGCTCCATAACTGGCACTAAAGGAATGAAGTGAATGTTTGTTTATTGATAAATGAATGTTTTATTGGTTAGTTTATGCCTGTCCATGTTAATGAATGTAATTAATCTCCTGTAATCTATATGTCAGGCTGGTATAGACACTTTCTATTGTGTTCAGTTTTGAGGATTCAGTATTTCAATTTCATATAGTGTTAAGAATTTCAATTGCCATGTGCAATCATTTCATGTACACTGTACATATAGTTCTGATAGCTTACAGTTAAGTGTCAGATGGCAATTGTATCAGTGGAGAATGTTTTTATTTTTGTCACTCCCAAAGCCGGCATATAACACAGGATTGAATTGATAACAATTGACTGGTACCCAGACTACTGCTTTGTAGCTTGTGTATTTTGTTCATTGCTTGGCACTCTTAATTATTTTCCACACTAACAGTGGCGGAAAGTATTTCATAGTGGGAGGTAAAACTATTGAGTGGGTGTGGCACATCAATTGTCGTAGAATATGCAAGCTGTAGTAGACTACTTGAATATCTATTCTCTTTAGCGTGTACAAGCAGTTTTCGTGTCATCAACTTGATGTCATGTTGCTCCTTGTGTATACATTTATTACATATGATTAAATAGTTTATTCGCCACTATTTACTTACTAGAGTTGCGGCATTAATTTCAGGAATGGAAAATGTATATGGGACAGTTCATGAGACAATTTCTCTCCATTGTTATAATTTTGTTATAAAAATGCCTTACACATGAATTGCTATGATGTCCGACAAATTATAGTTATCAACGTCCTATTTTCATCACTTCATAAGTTACACCACTTTTCTATGGTAAAATACATTTTTGAGGTTGTGCACTACATGTAGCTCCGATACCCCTCAGGGTTCAAACCCGCTAGAACATTTGGTAGGAGTAATCAAATCATTTCAAATTCGGTTTGTAGAGAGGGAGGTGGACCCCTTACCTATTGGATTTCTGTTCTTTAATTTTTATGTCATCCATTACTGAGCTACAGTTCAACAAACTATGTGTAGGTTTTTCCTACTTGATTTGCGCCAATGATATAATCACCGCCTCCCCATACACTGAGTGGGATGCTTTTTGTCAACAAATCAATGGTGTGAATTGAGCACAAAAACAAGCATGTAGTTTGCTAAACTGTATCTCTGTAGTGGATATGAAAGATGAGAGCTAAATGATGAGAGGAATGTAAGACAACGAATTAGAGCCCTCCCAGTTTTTTACAATGTGGATCTAACAAAATTGGGCGTCTGCTTGTGACAGATAGTGTGCAAATGTTAAATCAAATTGAGCTGTAAGCAAGGCAGTGCATAAAGCTTGGTGAGCATATTTCAAATCTAGAACAGCTGCAAAGGTGACAGAATTGTAAATATTATGTTGCTAGGTATGACAATTTACAATGACTGGATTTTGTCATACAAACAAATATATAATTATGCATGTGTGGCCAATATAGTCACTCTGATAAAGTTGCTAGGATTTGAAGGCAATGGTGGTATAATAAGGAAGGGAACAAGTGATTGAAGATATGATAATCCTATGATTATGAAATGATGTTCTACAAAGTGCTAAATATAGGAAAATGGGCAAGTGTCCTGCAAAATCACCCGTCTAGCTTTTAAATTTTATCTGTATAAAAATTCAATGCTGAACAAAACAGTACATCTTCATAATGATGCAACCTTTTCTTTACACTTTCATTCCCACATCATCTCGCTATGTGAAAATAGCTCTAATTATTTTCCAGTTGTGAGTGCAGCAAAGATCGCTAACCCAACGGGTTAGTATTTCTCCATGTATGAGTGTTGAAAACGCATCAAATTTGGGAAGTACGTAGAAGAGTCCTTTACTTAATAATTTGTTCAGATAATTAATATTTATGTCATCTGTTATGAAGATACAGTTGAACAATATGCACGTTTTCCTGCTTGATTCACGCCAATGATACAATCACCACCTACCCATACATTGACGGGGATGCAATTTGCCCAAATCATATTGGCGTGAATCAAGTGGTAAAACATGCTCGTAGCATATATTCAACTGTATCTCCGTAACGGATGACATAAAATTAACGAACAGAACAAATCATTAAGTAAAGGACTCCTCTATGTACATCCCAAATTTGACGCAATTTATTATTTAAAACTCATACCTGGACTGAGAAACATGGAATTATAACCCATTGGGTTAGTGACCTTTGTACTCATGGCATGCAAAATAAATAAAGCACCAAAGTAGATTTTCACATAATGATGTGGGAACAAGTGCATGAAATTTGAAAGCTTTGCTCGAATTTTTGTAATGATAAAATTAAAAACCAGAATGGTGATTTTGCTGGCACTGTCTCATATAGTGTTTATCATATCTCCAATCACTTGTTCCCTTCCACCATTGCAATCAAGTCCTATTCAATACACCACAACTTTTTCAGAGAAGCTGATATATCATGCAGTGTTGATACAACAATACAATTTGTACATACCGTATATATGTAACAACCCATAATGGTATGGTTTGGTGTACATGTGTATATGTATACATGCGTGTTATGAACATAATAACGACGTACAACTATCTTTTCTAACCCATACAATATAGTGGCTAAAGTTATGAAATAACTTTATTGACACAGTGATGACCAAAAAATGTTCTCTGCATATGAAGCTTATCATTCATATCAATAACCATCTGTATTACATCAAGCAAGTGGCTGCTAAAGGCCGTCACTGAAATGGCCTGCATATGTATATGAAGAAGCACAAGCAATTGCACCAAATACAATTACTTCTGATCACCATTTACAAACCCTGTTGCAGCAGCCTGGATGGGTGGGTAGGTATGGGTTAATTAGCCAGTGTATATTTCAGGGGTACTACGTAACATCAATAACATTGCACATACAACCATCAACACAACAAGCAGCTCAAAACAATGTACTCAAATGGAGGGGGCCAAACCTGCTAGGACCTTTTCCACCAAAACTGTGTCTTTGGAAAACTCAATAATCTCACGTGCCTTGTTAATTCCCTCCATACTCTGTAACCAAGAGAACACCCTTGTTAATCCCCTCCATACTCTGTAACCAAGAGAACACCCTTATTAATCCCCTCCATACTCTGTAACCAAAAGAACACCCTTATTAATCCCCTCCATACTCTGTAACCAAGAGAACACCCACATAGAACACACTTATGACATTAACCTCCTCTCACTACATAACATGTACTGTCATGTATATATCATATGTCACATATGAATTATTCTTGCAGTAATATTCCTATGAGATTGTGCACACAAATAATTAATCATCCTGGGATACTTTTTAGCGACCCATAGCTTGAGTTATCCAATTCAGAACTACATCTTAGCTGAAAACTGAACATTACCTACAATAACCGAATTTCAAAACATGATGCATTATTTTTCGTAACTAGGTGGCTTTTATAGTGTTAGGGTTAACGTTGCTGTGTAACTCAACACACAGTTTGGTCATTCTTGGGAGTGCAGAATACACCTACAAAAGTGATAGGTTTGCGGTTTGGTCTTTAATATATTCATTTCAGCCATACCCATATTAAGTACTACAAATAACCTCTTCACACTACATGTACTTGAAGTTGAACCACTAACCTCTCCACGAATAATGAATAATGATTTATAATAGTCAATGTCAATGGACTGGACACCTGGGACCTCCCTTGCTGATTTGATGCTATAACCACTCTTCCCTATCGCCTCGCCAACAAGGTCCTGTGGCACTTTAAATCGTATCTCAAAGAGCCCTGATTCATTCTGTCTAGAAGCAGCTTGCTGAGCTTGCTGTAACCAAGGAAGACCCATATAATAATACACATGAGATATGGATATGCTATTAGCCCATCATCTTGACCCACCCCCACCTCCATAATACAAATTAATTAATTCATTTTTACACAACATTTATACATGCAGATCGTTACCTAATCGTTACACATCAGTGTAATATACATGTATAAGTCAAATTAATATTAACGTAGAATACATCAAGTAAGCTCCCCCGCCCCCACCAAAAAAAAAATGGCTCATGTTTAAACGAGCCTATTGTCATAACCATTAACGCTAGCATGTACCTGTTTCAACATTCCTGCGGGAAAAAAGCGGTGCACTAACAAGATTTTGAAGAACAGCGCGCAGCAGCGCTCGAGATTGTGACAATACACTTGTTCAAACACGAGCCTTCTTTTTTGGTGGTGGCAGGGGGGAGGGGGGGTGGGCTTACTTGATTTACTCTACGGTACAAGCGTACACATTGCTACAGTGTTGCAAGCCTTAACAGATGTGCACTATAAAACAGACCAGCTGATGATGATACTCTCAGTATAGAGCAATAAGAAAATAAGAAAATCAAGGTACTGCTCATGTGATAGCAATTGGTGGCTCACAGCTGTATATGTATATGTCATGCAGTGCCTAATTGTGATTGGTCAACAAAGACCCATCCCAGCAGCCCATCTCAAGCAAAGCAATCATTTAGAAATAGGCATGAGGTACAAATTGTGAGTGAAGAGGAAGGCAACACAAGAGATCAATCTCCCAGCTAAGAGATACTTCTTTTTGTTTGCTAAACAGGAAGCAATGGAATGCATTTGCAGTTAATATATTTAGGTAATCATGAACATTACAACAATAATCTTTTTTGGATTTAATCAACTCTTAAAACATCACACACAATATACATACTGGATCACGTACTATGGATACATTACAATATGTAACTCCTTTCAATGCACACAATTAACCCTTTCAAATATACATCATCCAAAGCCTGGATCACAATTCACCTTTCTCTGGTTCATCTGACTGCGGTTGAGAAGGGACATCTGGGTGGCAAGGTCTGCCAGATGGATGTCAATCAGCTGAGAGGCTTTGCGTACTGCCTCTTCATTGTCAGCCTTAGTACACAATGGGAGAGGATATATTGATCCACACACAATAACCAGCCCCAAGGCCCAAGTCCCCATGACAACCAGTCCCAACTCACCACAATAACTAGCATTGAACTGTTTTCATTGTACTTGGCACACACAGCACCAATCTTTCTCACAAATGTACTGTGTACCTGAGGCTGTTGGGAACTGGAATGGAGAGAAGGAGAAGACAGGTGAGGGATGGGAGAGGGGAGGAGCAGAGATGAGAGAATAGGAAATACAAATGTACATATATGTGGAGGAGGAGATGAGAATAGGAGAGATGGAGAAGGAGAGATGAGGAAGAGGAGGAATGGGGGAGAGAAGGGATGGGAAGAGGAAGGATGGGGAAAAGAGATGGAGACGATAAGAGATGGATGGAGAAGAGGAGAGATTGTTTAATGAGGGACAAGGTGACACATTATCCTATTGGCTCACTATTCAGTAATATCTTCAGGAATTGAAAATTTACTCTGATAAAACGTCACTTTTGAAAATGGTGGACTGTACAGGTTTAAGTGTTTATTCACCAGGTCACCTGATAGAAGATGGCTCACTTTGGATTGGGCAGCCTCAACAAGTCAAGTTCCACAATATCCGCATATGTCTCCATACCTGATTGAAACTCTACGACATTTAGCTAGGGAGGGGGGAAGAAGGGCATTGAGGGGGAGAGGAGGAAGGTGGAATTGCAACAAAACAACACGAACAATATAGAATAAATAAACAAGGAATACTTGTAGGCGTATCAATAAGACTTTTATCCACCCTCTGAAGAATTGGGCTATTCCATTATTTAACCGTACACCCCTACAGATGACAATAACCCCCTAATTTCCCTGTACATATAGAGGTGTAGAATTAAATAGCCCATTTCAATGAGGGTGCCCTACTCTTGAAGCAGCCCACCTTTTAGTATCACCCCTTCACACTTAGTTACCTCTCCATTTGACTTCTGTAGCGTACATAACCACCATCCAGAAGGTTCGTTGTCATGGTGTGGAAGATAGACCTACAAAAACGAACCACACGCGTACTATGAACATCACAACCGCGCGCTCGCCGCTGTGAATCAGTGCGGTACATTGGCCTATTTGTACCTCTGCTCTGAGACCTGGTTGAGCGCTACCCTGGAACGGAGACGGAGGGAGTGCACGTCTCACGTGTGTCACGGGAACCCATGAATCCGGCTTCCACCTGATGAAAAGTAGGCCTATACACGTGACGTATCAATGCGGACTTGCACAAAAAATAGCTTACTTCTTCTTAAATGTGACGAGAACTGTTTCCTTTTCTAGGTCAATATCTAAAACATTTGCCTGTGAGGAGATTTCTTTTTTTTTTTTTTAAGTGAGGAGGCAGAACACCCCGGCTCCATCAACATCCATACGCTAACATATACGTGTGATTCGTGCAGCATTTCCAATATTACAAGCACTGCCTTATAGTGACCCACCTGGTAGAAGGCCCCACAGACTTGGGGAAACACAACCTCTACTTCCATCTAGTCTCGTACCCAGACTCTGATTCCCACAGTTGTGGATGGATTACATCACCGCTAAGTGATCGGGTTCCCGTGGGACGGCCGTTTCTGCCTTTTGGACTATCATAAACAATTTGACATCGTAAGCCGGTGTACAAAAATTCGTACGTTTGTGATGTAGTAAAAGTCAGTAGTTGACCTTAATTATAATAATACATGTATATCATTTATGAGGATGGCATTTGTGCGCAGAATTATTTCCGAGTCTAGCATTGCATGCTTTATAAGACTTCTTCTGCCTTGTATGTAGCACCACTGCAATTGAACTTCGATATGAGGAGAGCCCATGCAACCATAAAACAGCATGCTCTGCCTCCTCTACTGCTGCCTTGGACCCTGTGGACTTATTGAGGTGCTGCGTGTACAGCACCAGATGGACTAACTTCCTTTACAGCAGGAAAACTTGACCCCTAGCGCTTCATTGATGTGCATCAGCCCAGACCTTCCCTACACATTGCCAGTAGTGTCTCCTTGGCCATATGCCTGAGGAAGAAATGGCTTCAGTAAGTCATGGCTGGCAGGGCTGCCGCAATCAGTGGGGGGGGGGGGGGGGGGGGGGGGGGGGGGGGGGGGAGAGGGAGGCATTATACTGAAATTCGTATAGTTTTTAGGACTGGAGTCTTACTATCAACGGTATGTATTGAAGTTTGCTGAGATTCAATGCCCTCTGAATAAACCTGTTAGTTTAGAAAAAACCGGTTGTAACAGGTTATTAAAATCAAAAAAACCGGTCGGTTAAGGTGTTTGTTTAAAAAATAACCGGTCGGTTAAGGTTGTTCATTTTAAAACAACCGGTAATTTCCGGTTAAAAAAATTAATTATCAATCATTTATGCAATTATTAGTTTACTATTGTTGGCCAAAAAGCTAAACAAGCACAACCTGAGTCCTCGGACTTTGCCACATGGCAAGTAAGGTGATATGGTCCGCGGCGTACACCAATCACGTCCCTGATCTTGCTGCGTACGACAAGCAGTGCGTGCGAACTCACCAGAGTAGGTGTTGCTATAATTATATAATAAAGTTGCTATAAATATGTACCACGTGAGATGGATCCCTGCCATCCGTACGTTGTTCGCTCTCGTCCGCTTATTGTTTTCTCGTGCCCAGCTGTAACTCCTCTATAAAATACCAACCGGTCGGTTGAGGTTGTTCGAAATTTCTAACAACCAGTTGAGGCGGTTATTTAGCCAAAAAATAACCAGTTGAGGCGGTTATTTGATTCTCGCAATCGGTTAACCGCCGGTTAACCGGTTAACCGAAGCTCCGGAACAACCGGTTTCAAGCCTTAAATCTGATGCAGAAAGGAATGCTGGTCTAGTGACTGAGAACAGGCATTCTTAACTCTCAAAGAAAAGCTTATTTCAGGCCCCCTGTACTTGCTTACATTTACCCTTGAAACAGATGCACTTTCTTGCTGTCATCCACAGAATGAAAAATGGGCAGCTGTTGTTGCACCAGGAGTCAGAATTTGTATTCATGAAACTGCATGTACATGTGTATATGCATGGATCATGGCATGTCGATCGCGAATCAATTAAGCAGGAAAACCCAACTGTATCGTATATGATATACTAATCAAAAAATAAAAAGCTACAGGTTTCTACATATATGCAAACCGATTTTGAAGCGAATTCAATGCTCCTACCACAAGGTGTAGTTAATAATTACTATTTCATTGACGAATGGTGGTTTGAAAATTTGAAGTTTTAATAGTTTTAATCGTTTAGACGTCTGAAGTTATAGCGATTCAAATGTAAACTGAGCATTTTAGATATGTATATGTTCAAAATATAGACTGTATATTATGTTGTTAGGATTTGCATGACCATGTGTTCATTTTATGTGGACTGATGTTCTCTGAATGCATGCAGGGGTGTATATTGCTGCTGCATGATAGTCAAATAGAATAATAGATTATGTTTTGAGCTCAACACCATTCCAATCAATTCTAAAGCTAAATCAGGCAACAGTCAAACAGAGGTGTCTGCAGGTTATGTAACTTGATCAACCTTGCATCAAGTGACATTCCTAAATTAGACCAAGTAGGTGTACTGCCACTTGAGGTGTGACAGTTTATAACAGGCAATGTCTCCAGGCATTCATTAAAAAAAAATACATATGAATTGGGCCACTACTGCTGACTACATTCAGCTACATTCTCTATGCAAATTATGGGGCCTGCAAGTTTAATCCTCGCTGGAATTTACAATACTGCTAAAATTGTACTCGAGTGCAAGGTATGTGCATACAGTGTGGCTACGGTGGCCCGGTAGGTCGCGCTCTCGAGCGATGAGCTTCGAGCGTTGTGCTCAAGACACAAAAGCAGTTAAGCTCAGAGCCGTAAGCCCAAAGCCCAGAGCCGTAAGCCCAAAGCCCAGAGCCATAAGCCCAAAGCCCAGAGCCGTAAGCCCAACGCCCAGAGCCGTAAGCCCAACGCCCAGAGCCGTAAGCCCAAAGCCCAGAGTCGTAAGCCCAACGCCCAGAGCCGTAAGCCCAAAGCCCAGAGCCGTAAGCCCAACGCCCAGAGCCGTAAGCCCAAAGCCCAGAGCCGTAAGCCCAAAGCCCAGGGAGATCTATGGGATGGAAAGGCTATATTACGTCATTGCATGTTTACAGTGTCACGTGACGGAAAGTTAGCGACATCATATTAGATATTACCTCTGGCGACATGCTTCGCAACGATCCTAAAGTGGAACGTAAGAAAGGCAGCTCATTGTTAGCGTACAGGCTCTCATCCGTATCAACTTGGCAGACCTCATACTGCGCTATTGGAGACAAAACAAGACCATCGCAGTAATACTCGCATATTTACGCTTCGTCCACCACGTTTCAGCTGGGTGTGTTTCAAGATTTGTATTTTGCGAAATGCGCGTTTTATTTTTAATTGTAGGCTCACTTGGAAAGTGGCTGAGCTTGGATTGAAACGACATGGCCAGCTGGAAACACCTCTACAATAACTAGTTGAAGCTATCAAAGGTGTTCCGTTTTTTTAATTCATGTACTAACCACAATTTACCCTTGTCCCCCCTCAGATTGAGCTGAAAACATCAAATTGCCTTCTGGGTTACAGAGCCATGTGGAGATTGTTGCAAACCAAATACGGGTATATTGCTAAAAGGTGTGAAAACCCATATATGTACTGTTCATAGTGATGTAAGGTGTGTGTGTGTGTGTGTGTGTGTGTGTGTGTGTGTGTGGTGTGTGTGTGTGTGTGTGTGTGTGTGTGTGTGTGTGTGTGTGTATGTATGCATGCAAACAGATCCACTATTATGATGCTGTTGGCTATCATGGATCCTGAAGGTACCAAGCTAAGGAAGAAGCATTGCCTCAGAAGAAGAACATACACAAATAAGGTACACCAGTGATGTAATGCATTGTGCATGCCTGAATAAAGGTTTTAGGGGCCTAACTGGTGCTGGCATATTGATGGATATGACAAATTGAAACCCTATGGTTTTCCCATTCATGCCTGCATAGATGGGTATGCCTGCATAGATGGGTATGTTAGGAAACCAACATGTTCATGCATGTCTCATATTACTTACCTATTGTATTGTATCAGATTTTCGAGAAATATCTTGTGGTTAAAGCTCTCTACCACAAACAATGATCTGCTGTGGTTGTAAAGCACTACAGTGTACTTGGAGACAGTTGTCAAGTTGCAAGGCAAGGTTTAGCTTTTTAAGAGGAGATTATCAGTTCCTTACACTTCAGGCTAGCCTTTAAGGATTTGCTGTGCACGTGTGTGTACAAGTATGATCAATTGGCTAGAATGTACATGCACATGTACATGTAAGTGCATGTGTGCATGGTTCCAGAACCCAGCTGTAAATACAAGCTTAGTAGCCCTGTGGTTTAAGGGTTGTGTGTTTAGATAAACAATGTGGGTTGAGAGGGTGGTACTTAGTGTGCACTTGGCCACAGCTTGTTTTGACTGTTCCTTTGTTCTGGCTTCATGTTTATACAGTGTTATTGTTGTTTGGCCTTGCAGGGTGTCCTGTGTGCATAAGAGCAGATTGTGGGAGTGAAAATGTTACCATTGCTGCGTGTCAAATGTTACTTCAGCACCACCATCATGATCGCTACTCTGGACCAAACAGCTTTGTGTTTGGAAGCTCCATCCGAAACACTGTAAGTACGTCAATTCTCATTACTTTATTTCATGCTACACACTCTTGACAGCGAATTGAAAGCTGGTGGTCCAGACTGAGATGTTTCAAAACAGATTGGTGGATTAACCTATTTAAGGTATTTTGTTTATGAGTATGTGCATATCTTTTTGAAAATTATCCTTTTCAGGGACTGGTGGAAGAAGGATTGTATGACACTACCATTGAACTTCATAAGTATGTGCCTTACGTCTACATGTATGTATGCAGATGTGTGCTTATGTGTGTTCTCCATTTTTAAGGCACCTAGCTGCTTACGTATTTGGAGGTGTTTTGGCCAGAGAGCTGGATGAATTTAAGTTGAGATGGAACAACCACAGAATACGATGGAACAGGCTGTTGTGATGTTCCTACTGACTTGTATCACCTTGTTGGAAACATGGGTATGTTGCAACGCACTGAATTAGCATACATGTTATTTATTGGTTACTTCATTTATAGGTGGTGATTACATTCAAGACGTTGATGTGAACCATTTAGCATATTGCATGGTACACTGTGTCAGCCAGCCACCCCTATTCTACCCTGATGAATTTAAACTTTTAAAGTTGTGTATTGTTTTTGTTTATACGAATTGTCCAAATTGGAATGAAAAATGACTAGTCATGCACTTAGTTTTTGAAGGGCTTCTAGTTTTCGGAGGGCGGTGGGGCGTTCGGATGCAACCAGTTTTGTGAGTTGGGCGCATAAATCCTGGTACTCGTTAGGCACATCAGTTATAGATTATTTAAAAAAATAAAACGCAAAATACAAATCTTGAAACACACCGGTGGATAAAGCGTAAATATGCGAGTATTACTGCGATGGTCTTGTTTAGTCTCCAATAGCGCAGTATGAGGCCTGCCAAGTTGATACGGATGAGAGCCTGTACGCTAACAATGAGCTGCCTTTCTTACGTTCCACTTTAGGATCGTTGCGAAGCATGTCGCCAGAGGTAATATCTAATATGATGTCGCTAACTATCCGTCACGTGACACTGTAAACATGCAATGACGTAATATAGCCTTTCCATCCCATAGTTCTCCCTGGGCTTTGGGCTTACGGCTCTGGGCTTTGGGCTTACGGCTCTGGGCGTTGGGCTTACGGCTCTGGGCGTTGGGCTTACGGCTCTGGGCTTTGGGCTTACGGCTCTGGGCGTTGGGCTTACGGCTCAGGGCTTTGGGCTTACGGCTCTGGGCGTTGGGCTTACGGCTCTGGGCGTTGGGCTTACGGCTCTGGGCTTTGGGCTTATGGCTCTGGGCTTTGGGCTTACGGCTCTGGGCTTTGGGCTTACGGCTCTGGGCTTAACTGCTTTTGTGTCTTGAGCACAACGCTCGAAGCTCATCGCTCGAGAGCGCGACCTACCGGGCCACCGTAATGATGTGATATCAGGAATGAGGGTCATCAAGATGTATGGATGGGAGGAGGCTTTTAAGAGGACAGTGAGGCAATTCAGAAGGTAGGAAAATTCAACACATTTGTGAATTAATCAAATCACATAATTAAACAGCAAGGAATCATTAAGTGTACTAAAGGCAGGATTACTACAAGGGAGCAATCTGTCTATTGAACAAGCATCTGTTCCAGTCATGATGTTTGGCATGTTCACATGCAGTGTACTTGGCAACAGGTGGTATTTTGACAGCCAAGACAGTACTGATTTACAGTTCTGTCACTGCTATTTCTGATCCAGAATACAATTGTTTGTTATACTTTGTATACTTTTGTAAGAGCAGTATTCATTGCTGTTGAAGTAAATGTCACTGTCTCAAGAATAAAGGTATGAAGTATATCATTTAAATTTAAGTGCTTTATCTTCAAACATTAATTTTAAAAGGAGTTTTCTAGAATTGAGTGAAATCAATTCACCAGATCCAGTAGAACAAAAAGGTAATGTAGAATTATAATTGAACACCATAGAGATAATTACCCCCCCCCCCCCCCCCCCCCCCCCCTCCAGATGGAGATAAAATTGATGACAAATGCGATGTGGTGAAATTCATTACTACACCTAAATATGTTGAAGTCAAAAATCACTTATGCTTTGTGGACTGAAAGCAGTGAACAAAAAATGACACTTCAGAATATAACGTACAGTGTAAATGGAGAGGCACCTTTCCTTGCTGTGGTCGGCCATATAGGATCATACGTTTAGTGCTTGCATTTGATCATTCAATATGTGTCTGTGAAGTTTAAATATAATATAGTACACTGAAATAATGAATAATAGTTGTTCAGTGACTAACACAATTGCTAACATGTGGATCATTATTCCAAAATGCCTATTTGTGTCAGCACATCTTTTTTTGAGGCTTTATAAGATGAACTGAGAAGCAACTACATGTAAGTACCATTTTCAGCATGTCGACAATCGTGCCCTCGTGATTGAAGCATTGCTCCTAGGTTCAGCCTTTATCAAGCTGACGTTTACCATGTGGATAGTAATACATCTATTTGCTTTTGCCGTGTTCCATAAGAATTTGCAGAGATTGGAACCTCTGTATGCGTGAGTTCACTTCTTGTACCTATGGTTGTGACTGCTACACTGCTGGGAGAAAACTTACGTTCGGGTTACCCTTGCGAAAGAGAAGACATCGTATATAGCATCATATGCAGTTCTTGTGCTTATCTCATTGCTCATCGTCGTCATGGAAACCATCCTCTGTCATCGAGCATATAGAAGGAGGAGTCTCGTTCTTTCTGAATTTGACAAACAACATAAGAAGGCGCTGTATGAGATGTTACCTCTTCTCTTGTACCCAATATTGTTTTTCATTCTTACGATACCAATATTTGTCAATGCTGTGCTCGATTTCATAATCTATTTCACATCCCAGCACAATATAACTAAGCCTGATGAATGTACGTATACATCGTTCATATTTCCAATATGTGCCCCCATCTGGAGCTTCACTACGTCTCTGTTGCTCATTTTTCATCTTTGTGTGGTACGATATGCCAAGAAAAAACCCTGGTTCCGTAACATCAGGCAACGACGTATATACAGAGAAAAAAGGGTCTGTTACTGTAAATGAAACCACACAGCTATGCCAGAGAAGTGATACTCATTTCACAGCCCCTGTTGAAGATTAGACTCGGTCGGTACGGGACGGTGTACTTATATATTAATAACTGGCTGAAAGTAGCTTTGTGACGTCACTGACGCGTGCATTTTTATCATGTCAGTATAATAATACCCGGTGATAGGGTGTCCACGAATAAGCGCTGCACTTTTTAACGGGAATAACTTGTACTTTTGGTAGCTAGTATCGCGGTAGGATTTTAAAAGAAAAATATCTCAATTAAAACTCGGTTTGCTCTAATTATTTTTACTAAACACGTCGTTATAATTTGAAAGTTCGTTTGCGTTTAGATATCGATTGTGAAGCTTCAATCAGAGTATAGGCTCTATTTCAGTCTCTTCGCATACGCATGCGCACAACGACCTCGTCCTAAGGCTTGATATTGTGATTAACATGATACATTAAGGTAAGGAGGTGGGTCTTTAAGCAACATTCCGCTCCCGATGCCACACCCACTCCTACCTACGGTGTTGAGAACCCACTATTGTGCTGTGGTTGTGGTTCAATATGGCCATCACAGAAAAAGTTATAAACGTCAGGCCTGGATTTTTTAGGCTGGTTTTTTAAAAACAAAAACCCATCCTAATAGCGTAAAAACCATCCTGGGATTGCATGAGCGTCCGGAGTGGGAATCGTGCAAAATCCATGTGATTCTACCCTAGTTTTGTTCTACAAAACCATGCAGGGTAGAACCACATGGACTTTACACACTCAATCCTTGGATGGTTTTTACATGCATGCACCCAGGACGTCAATCCTTGGATGGTTTTTACACTATTCCCATGCAACCAGGACGCTCAATCCTTAATTTTTGGATGGTTTTTACACTATTTCCATGATAGGTGCTCCATTCCAGGAAGCATGGGGTTTTGTTAAAAACCATGCAGCCTATAAACAATCCAGACTGGACGTGTATAACTTTTCCCTGTGTGTCATGATCACTGCTTTCCTCTATAGCTAATTACATGTTTACAAACCACGGCTACTTCCATTAGAAGCGGGTCCCTTTAAATTCATAATCCGTGGCGGGGTCAAATCCTATACGAGCCTCTCGATTATCCATCGCGGATCCATCACCATGCAATTAGCACAATCGTATAGAGAGAGGCACCGAAAGATATGACTTTGGCATGCGATGCCTACTGATGTGAGTTATGATGCACAAGTTAAACTCACATGTTAGGACGCTGCCGAGGCCTACGAAAATTTAATAATTACTTCTCCCCGCGGCTCTGCTGTAATGGCACACAAAATGGCTTTCTAATAAATCAGTGCATGAAATATCTTCAACTCGCTATACATGTACTATATTTGTTGATAAAATGTCAGATTAAAACCGAGAGAGTAAATTTGCAGAGGGCAACACCCTTTTTCACAAACTCCTACATGTAGTACTGAATTATTATCTGTTCGAAATTAATCAACATATACACTGCACACATTTTAAAACAAATTATACTATAGCACTATTGAAGTTTAACAGATTCACGAGGCGATCGACGCGTGGGTCACCCGAAATCGATACCGCTCTGCTCCTCTTCCAAGACCAACTCACGAACGCCCATAGCAATAATAGCCAAGGCGTGGTTACTCCCATGATGAGGGCAGTTATTATGAGATATTCTTGTATCACCAGGTTGATGGAACCCTCTCTTCCACTCAACTCATAGCGTATCACAAAAGCGTAAACGACCAATCCCGCAAATATGTACTCTGCCATTGCTAGGATGACACACATCGACATTCGGCGGCAGCACGACTCGATACCGTCCACCACCAACAAAATCAGAAACATCAAGAAGGTGAATCCGTTGGAGGCGACAAACAAAATTCCCGCGACGCTCACAAGGGCCGTTGGAAAGTCTAAAGCGAACGCGAAACATTTCACATTCTGGTGACGAGGATCACGCCCAGTATCGATATCACTGGTATTAACGAGGATATAAGTACCGTTCCTATCCTGGGAGTAGCAGTCTGCTCTACCCTCACCCGTGTGTCCAGTCCTCTGTTCCAAAATAAACGACTCCCAGAAAATCACCAGAGCTAGGGAGGCCACGCTGGCCACGTACCAGCTCAAGATCAACATCGCCCATTTGCTGCTCATGATACTATCCGCGTTGATGGCGTGCCCCGGACTCGAGCTGTGCACGGGAAGATTAAGTAAGCCCACATTCGCGGATGGCTTAACAACCGTTGTACTACATGTACATGTACAGCTTTTCTCTTTAGATCTAGACTGGGTCGCACGCTGCGTGATGCCCTTCTGCTTGGATCTCATTCGGTTAAGGTCTCGTATCCCTTCTCTGTGAAGGAGCATGTTGAAAAAAGTTTCAAGCATGTACGAAATTACTTTCCGATCCGCTTCCTTCAGTTTCTGGATGACATGCCATTCTGCCTTCCACGAGAAGAGGCGTAGCACCGACAGCAAGGCGGCAACGAAGTACGTCGTGCTGACGATTACAAAGATGGGCAAAAGAAGAAGGTATTCGTAAGTGATTTTCTGCCACCCAAGGTACTGTTTATCGTCCATCGCGCAGCAATTAAGGTGTGTGCATGGCACGTGTTTTATATACTGAACGCTGAATAATTGAGAGTAATTGTATTGTGATCACTGAGAGCAGGATGCACAGTCCTTCGGTGTCAATGGCGCAGAATCTTCTTAAGCTTCGACCCCGCATTCACTCGTACTTCCGACGGGATAATACTCATGAATTAGAAATCATTTAATCATATTCATGCGGTTTTCCTTCCGCAACACCAAAAAAAAAAAGGGTGTGATATAATTCTTCCTATACTCTCCACTATAGGTACGTGTAGGCGGAACTGACATCTGGTGATCTAAATTATGTGAACATAGGACTTTAAATAGAGAAGAAAAGGCTTTGCACTAATGCACGATACACTAACGTTAACGGTGTCTAAATGTACGCTATTAATAGATATAGCATATAATTGAAATCTTTAGCGAGGTTTGCCGTGTTTATTAGGTCTTAGCCTATATCAGGATACAATTTCATGAGCTTTGGGTGGTGCCCAACTGCCCAAGTCAAAGCCGGCGTAAGGTCTATTTAACGGCCAAGTGTTACCGGCTTAACTGTTGGATTGGTTTATACAAACGCGACATAATAATGCTTAACCTTATCATTTCAATCAGTGTTAGAGCCCTGTGCCACTTTTTTAATGCATAGACAATCTACTGATTTTGTTTACGTGCCAAACAGTTTTTTTTTTTGTAATAACTCTATTTAATACACACCGATTTCGTCAAGGTACTAATACGCGTTAGTTATGGAAAATATCTTATAGCATGGACCCTCATATCATGCTTAACAGCTGTATCATTATGTTGACCACACTGCATATTTTTCAAGACAATAATGAATCCTGCATGTAGGTATGGATTGAAATGCATGCTATTTGTATTGTTGTACAGAATGAGAAGTGCTGTTGATCTGAGGAACGAGCTTCTAATGTGACATTGATTAACTTCCGAAATGGCAAACCTTAGCACGCAAGTAACAGTGAGATGCAAACTTTTAAAGGGTAATAAAGGCATTGCTCTATAGCCATTATGACGCTTTTATAAACTATAGATGATATGAAGAAACATACTGATCACATTCGAATCAGAAATTTTTCAGTGCCTTTGAAGTTTGACTGGGATTATTAAGGGTACCTTTTTCAGACAGCCTCCTCATTATTAAACAAACTATTCTTTTGTTGACTTCAGCATACTTATAGCTATATCCTAACTACATTATGAAGATACAAAAGTGGATTTGTGTCGTGAACTGTATTGCATTTGTATAGATATATTTTTTGTGTATTTGTACATTCTAGTATATGTTGTTACATGTATGGCAGGTCAGTATATATTCGATTCTAATTGGACTATGCCAGATTGCATGCAAAGTTAAGATGACCAAAAACATGCTGGCGAGTGAGACTTGCCGATTCAATGTTTATACATGTATAGTTGTGTGCATGCAGCAATTAAAGCCAGTGGAAGGAATATCCTGCATGGCTGGCCCTGCTTAAGCTTGCATGCAGGTATATACAATGTATAGTAGGAATTGTGCCTGGTCCTTGGGAAGGAGGTGGTATATACGTGCCATCTAAATTCATCACTTGTACTCTGCAGTTTCTACAATCAGCAACAATCAGCCTGTCATTGAAGTCCACAACCACTGCACTAGGTGATTTAAACTCTCCCTGACCAGATCCAAGCTTACCAAACATGTGAAGGAATTCCCCACTTATGCTCAGCTTTTGAATACGATGGTTGTTACAATCAGCCACATACAGCACATCTCCTTTGATAGCCAGACCACTTGGCTTATTGAACTGACCACCAGCATCCCCTGCACAGCCTTCTGAACACCTGCCAGGTTGAAATCATATATGCAGTTGCATTCACCAACAATAAATATATCTCCATGCACTATTGTGGATGGCCATGCAGAGTGGAGAAGTGATGTTTGTATTAAGCTGCGTGGGTCTGCGGCTGATGGGCAATAGTCGGGCTTTGATGCCCTCACTTTTAGGTCATAGGGACTGTTCCTTATACGCTCACCATCCATTGTGATGAGGAGCTGGTGAGGACCAGCAGTCTGAGAGGTGAAGATGATGGTGTAGGTACCATTCATATGGTCCTCCACCTTTCGATAGATATTACCATGGTGATTTCAGCTTTCACTTGTAAGCCACCATACACATGCATACCTGTGTTCTCCAAAATCATAAGTCTCAACTTTCAACTTGTGTGGTGTGTTTATAATTGCAAATGACTTTGGCATCCAGGTGCTCTTTGGAGGAGATGGAGAAAAATCTACCGCATGTCCCAAGCTTAATGCTCTCTGACAAGATGATTGATCTGCTAAATTATCATTAATTTGCTATTTTTACAAGGAAGCAGGGACACTTTCATAGCCTTTGTGAGGACATTTTGCAGCTCTGTAAATGGCAGCTGTTTCAAAACCATTAGTTCATGATCATTGTAGATCTGCACAACAAGGGAAGCAAAGTTAGAGTAGTGACCAATATCTTGCTTCAACACCTCGTAGCTTTTCCTTTGCAAACCAAGGGCTGTTGTCCTTGCCACAGCTGTAGTATGCAGTTCCCTTAGCAGCTCATTCATCCTGTCATCCAATGCTTTATGGAGATTCTCAAATGTCTGTCTGATGGTCTGAATAGCCTCCTTTGCAGAGGTCTCCACCCCTTCTGATGCCCTGAGATCGTCTTCAACTGCATCATCTAACTTTGTCGATGGTCTTGCAATACACTACCTGCGGCACCCTGCTGACCTGCCTGCATGCTGTGATGGCTGTGGAGCTGACTTCACCCTGCAACATGGTATGGACTGCAATAAGGGGGGGCCTAGTGATACAGAGGCATAATGAAGTGAGGGACTGTTTGGGAGACAATTCATCAGAAGTATGGCCATCTGTGATAAAGGAACCAATTGTAAGGGAGGCAGATCCGTCATCAAATGATGTGGGTTTGGAAGTCCGACCACAGACAGAGACGTTTTTTGACATTTGCATAATGGATACTGACACCCCGTTATATAAACACCGTACTCCAGAGGTAGTCCTTGAAAGCGCAGCAAAAGAAAAGAAAAGGATTTATCAGAAAGCTGTTGAAGATCGACGTGGTCAATTTACACCCTTTGTTGCTTCAGTGGATGGACTCCTGCACAGAGAGGTAAACCATTTTATGAAGCGTACAGCTGCTAGCCTTGCAACGAAATGGGAGAAGTCTTAGTTAGTTTTGTCAGAACAAGGTTATCTTTTGCAATCTTAAGATCTGCTAGCCTGTGTTTGCGTGGCTCTAGAGTGAAATGGCGATGTGGTAGAGGTTTGATGATGGAGCAGCACTCCCTGCACACTGACAACAAAGTGACAGTTTTATCATATTTTCAGTAATAATTTTATTTTTTTCATAATCTATATTGAACTTTGTGTCCTATTACATGTATTGTGCTTTGTATTATTTTAATCATCTTTTGTAGTACGAAAAAAAATTTAAATCACTAACTAATGTCATTTTATCATGTTTTCAGTAATAGTCAGTAATAATTATTTTCAGTAATAATATTATAGTTATAATAAATACATGATAATACAGATAAATAAATGCACCCTACTATTGCTAATAGTCATTCATCTTGCATACTTATGCAGATTCTCAAATGTCTGTCTGGCGGCTCTTTTCAATTCAGAGGTGTCCACCCCATGGTATTGTCATCAATAGCAACATCTAACTTTGTCCAGCACAGTTTCTTTAGCAGAAACAAGCAACCTTTCGATGTGAACTTGCAATACTTGGAAGTTCAACATCTTTGTGGGCAACAATTGTGCAGTCATGACATATCAAATTGTTGATAAAATTTCAACTTTCTATTTCTTGTCATGGAGAGAGCAGCAGGCTTCTTTACCCAGTCGGATCATACTAGGGTAGCCTCAGAATTTCCTGAGGAAATACAAATCACTACGTATAATTAGCGACAGAACTTTAAAATTCCTTCAATTATGAAATATTGTTCCCGCCTATTTTGCTAATCATAATGGAACACCGTCTCTCATGCAAACGCCATTATTTTGTGCCTGGACCTAGCATGTTATGCACTGTTACTTCCATGCATACATAGCGTCCATCAACCGAATTAAATATTTGAGGGGAGGACGAGAACATCACGAATATTTGTTCATGGGGGAATTAAAATGTTGGGGGGGGGGGGGGGGGGGGAGGAGGAGGAGGGGGTCTATTTTTGAATCATCCCTTTTCTAATTTTTTTTTTTTAATGCACTTTAGGCTGCACCGTAACAACATAGTGATCGAATCTTATATTGTTTGTAGTGTTCATGGGTGTCTGATTCGTGCAAAGATAGGGCATAACTGCCCATCTAGTGCAATTCTACGTTATTTCATCGTGGAGCTGGAGAGCATATTATCACGTGACTGAGACACCTCGTGGGCGTTGCCTTCAATTGCCGCGCTGAGCGATTTACTAGTGCAACAATCGAAGCGTCGCAAAGCAATGATATAGACTATACTAACGCCAGTAAGCCACGAATACACAGTACATGCTGTTAATAGCAGTGTTAAGAGCTCACGCGAGCAAGCCCCACCTGCTCTTGTTTAAACGAGCACTTCCCCGGAATCATAAACGATAATGCGTGTCGTTCTAAAAGATCTTGTTGGAGTACCACAAACTTATTTGTATAGATGGGCATGCATGGCACGAGTCCCGCAACGAGAGACTAGGGGGGCGGGGTTGGGTGGGCTATATCAGTGATCAAATAATCTATATACATGTATTATCTCTGACTCTGGCTATATATATTGAATTCTACGGTACAGTGTCTCCAGCTGCAGTGATGAAGTGACAACATGTAGAACAATGAAGCATACTTTTTGGCAATGCGGTATCCGTCCTCATTAATTTTCATTGTAGGCTTGTGTTGTAAATTGTAATCGGTCCTTACGTAATTAATTTTAAGGGACGTGGTTGGGGCGTGTTTCAAGACGGGGGGGGGGGGGGGGCCTTGATTCTTCATTTTAGATGGTGTCTATAATTTTTGACCCCGGTGCATTGCAAACAATGCAAAGGGAATAAAAGTTGCATGTCTTGTTGGCATTGATATTCGGCTTCTAAATAAATGCTCAGCTGCGCATAAGAGTATACGACGATTCATGTTTGTCCAAAAATGGCTGCTATATTCCTCTCACATATATAGATATCAGCAGAACTTGGATGATTCGTCCTCATGCACGCTCAGGTTTTGACACAAGTTTGTGTGCGTTACAAAGAGCCACGTCCTCGCACCTCATTTTTTCACATTCTCTTATATATTTTTGCGTATAAACAGTAAATGTAGTTTGCTCAGTTCCCTATAGCAGTTAGCTAGAACTAAGTATAGTACTTATAGCACGCCAATGAGTTGAGCGCGCGCGCGCGCGGGCCGCGGAGTAAAAGAGCTGATTCTCCTCTCAGATAATTATATATATATATTATATATATATATATTATATATATTCAAACCGCGTTCTCCGATTGACGAGCTACGAAACGGAATGGTGTTGTCGAGCTCTGCTTTGTTTTTGCGTTGCTGTGGTTTCGGTGATCACTACATGTTGTATAGCCGGTGAGTATTTTAAAATGTGACACTGCATATGGTCACGTACGCGGCATATCTACAGCGCAATGGCCAATGCAGGGTCAGACTGTGCATGCAGGCATCAGGGGTTGCGCCAGCTATACACTCGAGGCTTTCAACGTGCATGTGGTCGCTTTTTTTTGTATAACTAATTTTGATTGGGTGGAGTCTGGAGAAGTGTAGACAATTTTTATTTTTATTTTTATTTTTTACTAATAGGCGGTTGGCCCTAGTCTATAGCTACGGGCCTAGTAGAATTCGGGGACAGTGCTTTTGCGAGGAGTCCGTGTATACATTTGAGTGAGGTGACGTGTTATGGCTGTAGAGAGATCGAGACCTAGCTAGCAGTAAGCTGGCGCGTACGTGAGTGGACGGTGTGCACCTCAGCACGCGCACGTGCTTCGATCGGTCCATCGATACGCGATCTCATGCCGATCGAGCGCTTCGCATCAATATATAGCTAGACCTAAAGCTGTAAACGTACGGTGCGTACGTGCAGTGCGAACGCCACACCTGGCGTTCTCAATTTGTCGCTAAAGCGTTGAATATACCTTGAGCATATAGTCAAAGGACGGTAACTCACGACCACGTGGTTGCTAAGCGCTGATCGGCGCGCCGGAGGGAAGCTTGCATGCATGCATGGACGTAATACATGAGGGTGGGGGGGGGGGGGGGGGGGAGGGGGGGGGAGAGAGGGTGTTGGAAAGAGATTGCGATTGCAATCTGTGTGCGGGATGGCGTCAAAAATATGCTATACTGTATAAATTATAAGGGACGCTGTTATGCATTTCTAGCATTCGTTGCCTCAATCCCATAAAGTGTG
>OX442420.1:9750351-9877851 GCA_949361645.1 Spongilla lacustris
TCACTGCAAAAGAAACATTCTCAAGAATTGCTAGGCGTTTGGCCATCCACTCCCACTCATCCAATACTGAAATGCTAAATGCAATATATTGTCGCCTCAGCACTGTTCTGATGAGGCAAAATGCCCGAGCCCTCCAGGCTCGATCGGCATCATTTTCGTGACTTGTTATTGTGTAGAACATATATAAGTTAATGCAACTGTTTATAATTATTTAGTGTTGTGAATAATTACTAGGGGGAATTTTCAACATGAGTACATGTTTGAATAGAAGTTGTTTCTAGCACTGTGACGTCAGAGCTAGCAACGAACTGTGCGTTTGCGGACACACCCAACCGATATAAGTCAATGTACGGTCCGCTGGCACTTGTGTACAATTACAGAGACTTGACGTTTTTAACTAATATGTATAAAAATAAAGCTACTAGATACGAAACACCACAGGCTACACAGCAAAAAAAAAAGCGTCAAATCAATTATTGATTCACAATTGATTTCACAGTAAAATTAATCGCAAATCAAGCGCACTTGATTTTACTGTGAAATCATGCGTTGATTTAACAATTGATTAAAAATCTGTTGCGAAATCAATATGATCAAGTTGCCATTGCAGTTTCCTTGCAAAATATCAGGTTATTCCAAAGGAGATCATTGGCCATCGAAGGCCAACCAAAGTACGAAATTTAATGGGTAGGTTGGACCAAGGACCATTAATAGTCCGCACACAACACTTGGGAACCCATCAATAACTTTGCAGGCTATGAAGGAATGCATGCAAGGAACTAATAAGGAAGGCCACAACCTACTGGATCACGGATGCCAAATGATACTAAGATGCCAACAGATATACCCTTTGGACACGCCTATATACCTTAGCGGTAATCATTACCGTTCAGTAAGAAAGCTTATCGGTAAGTTTTTTTATCGATAGGCTTAGAGTAATTTCAGTACATATTCGATAGTAGGTGTTTACTTACTGATAATTACCGATAAGCTCAAAACCTTATCGATAGTTGACCCTACTATATCCTTATCCACGTTGACTCACGCAGGCTTCTAGACCTATATTAATCGACTGCGCTTGCTAGCTATCAATATTGAATGGACTTTCAAAGTATGCTTATTTTCATGCTAAATGAACGCAAAAGTGGAAAAGCGGCTGGGGCTTCGCCCCAGGACCCGCTGGGGGAGCTTACAGCGCTCCCCCAGACCCCCTAGCTGTTACGGGAGGGGCACGCCCCCTCCAGTACCCACCCCCGCTTGTGAATATAGTTATTAGACCCCCCCTTCCAGAAATCCTGGATCCGCCGCTGGTATTGATGGTGGTATATAAAAGATAGGGATATAATAATAAGGGAAATGCAATACAGAGTCCTATAAAAAGATAATAAATAAAATGATACCATATAGCTTAGAAGTTAGAAGTCTAGCTAGAGAATCTGTCTTCTTGTGGACATGAAGTCGTTGTGTTTGGTCAGCTTGTAGGCTATGTTCTCTGACCCCACCCCTCTGAGGGCCTCTGCAAGGTCCTCAGTGGTGGGGAAGGGGTGGATGGGCGGGGCCCACTTCAGCCACCTCATCAGCAGCTCCTGGAGGTAGTCCTTGGTCTGGGTCAGTCCTGTTGTGGACACAATGCTGGTGGTCTCTGCATGGGTCATCTTCAGCTTCCTCCCTAGGTCCTTCCAGTGGAGGTGGGCACCTTGTATGTACTCAAAGAGAGGGTCCAGGTCATCCAGGGTTAGCTGGTGCTTCTTGGACATGGTTGCTGTGGCGATACTGAAAAATAATTTTTTTTTTAACTTTTACGATGCGCGCATTCGATGATACTGATGTCTGCAACCGATCACTATCTTTTATAAGACCGGGACGTGTACGGGTAACCTCGGATTTCACAGATTTACTTTCAAGTACTGCACAAGTCGCGATAAGCAGGGGCGAAAAAAGAATCTGCAGCTGTGACATTTAATATTCATAATCAACTCACTTTCCTATCAGTACTGATGATAGGTTATAAAAGTAGCTTCATCGCCATCGCCATATTACAGCACGCCGATTAAAATATAATACACGCGCGTCGTACATCAGTCATGTTCATGTTTACGTTTTTTTGTGCTTTATAATCAACTGAGGAGGGGACTTCACGGGACGGGACTTTTAGTGGGAATTCCCCAGGTTATTTTTTGTACGATGAACTGACATCACGTCTGGAGTAAAAACCACAGCGGTTGCCTATAGAGACATCGCATCCATTTAAAAAGGCTCCGGGTATGTCAGGCTCTGTCAAGCTTACTGTTGGCAGCATAGTTTGACCAGGAACTGGATCGGCCGATGTCCGAGCGGGAAGGAATGATGGAGAGCGTTGCCACTTTTAGTATATTACGCAATTATTAAAAGGTCCACGAACGTGACACAATGTCTCTATATAGGCAACAGCTGTGGTTTTTTACTCCGGACGTGACGTTTATCGTACTTCCGATCTTTCATGCAAAGGGTTGATACCTCAAGTCGTGCACTGATCTAGTCACGTTCCCAGACCCTACATTTTCTCTATATGCCTTAACTTGATACTAGCACATTAATACTGATGCTATAAGCATTCAAGAGGGCCAAGGTCCGCTTATGCATGCGGACGAACAAGTTATTGTGGAGGGAGTGCTCTATATCATAGATATTCAAGTCTACTTTAATATCAATATTCAAGTCTACTTTAATATCAATGCATGGCTTTATTAACGAGGAAGGGCGTGTTAGAACCGAATGGAATGTACAACAATATGCATTATGATAGTTTTATGAAGCCACTTTGTAGGCAGAAATTCATGTCAGTAAAATTGCATGATCATGACCAGCAAACCGATTATACATGTATTTCTGGCTGGAAAAACATAAATCAGTGAAGTGCCAGAGGACCAATGTGTTTCCCAAGTTAAATGCTATTTGCTGCATCCCATTGTTCCACTGAGTCCAGCAGTGCCAAATGACTTGGCGTGCATGGAGATATAATATAAATCTCAACACATGTATGGCTAAGTTTTCTCCACCCGATATAGGTTGTTCTCAACCTCACATTCTCTGTGAGAAAGTTGGAGGTATATAGGATTCAAAGGCTTATGGCAAGGGTAATAAGGGAAAATGTAATAGTCCTATATATTTAGCACATGCTATATGTGTGTGTGTGTGTGTGTGTGTGTGTGTGTTGTGTGTGTGTGTGTGTGTGTGTGTGTGTGTGTGTGTGTGTGTGTGTGTGATGAAGTTATAAGTCTAGCTAGAGAATCTGTCTTCTTGTGGACATGAAGTCGTTGTGTTTGGTCAGCTTGTAGGCTATGTTCTCTGACCCCACCCCTCTGAGGGCCTCTGCAAG
This sequence comes from Spongilla lacustris, assembly GCA_949361645.1. Lineage (NCBI taxonomy): Eukaryota > Metazoa > Porifera > Demospongiae > Spongillida > Spongillidae > Spongilla > Spongilla lacustris. The sequence continues at coordinate 9,753,710 of OX442420.1, forward strand.
GTCCTCAGTGGTGGGGAAGGGGTGGATGGGCGGGGCCCACTTCAGCCACCTCATCAGCAGCTCCTGGAGGTAGTCCTTGGTCTGGGTCAGTCCTGGTGTGGACACAATGCTGGTGGTCTCTGCATGGGTCATCTGCAGCTTCCTCCCTAGGTCCTTCCAGTGGAGGTGGGCACCTTGTATGTACTCAAAGAGAGGGTCCAGGTCATCGAGCGTTAGCAGGTGCTTCTTGGACATGGTTACTGAGGTGATAAAAATTTTGAACATGAATTGGAGTAAGCGCAATCAAAGCTAGTTGGGTGTAGCCCGACCTTTGCATAGACTAGTGGCGGAAACGTTCAGCCACTACACGAAGGTCAGACTACCAGATATGCCATGCAACTAAATCAAAGCAGCTTTTTTTTTTAAATTAGGGGGCCCCCCACAATATTGCATACTGGGTGCCGATTCCACACTGTGATTGGAAGACATTGAGGCATCATATATAAGTACCTCAGCAATACTGAGAAGAAAAAGAATTTGCAGATTTTGCAGCTGTGACATTTAATATTCATAATCATTTCCTATTAGTATGATAGATTATAAAAGTAGCTTCATTGCCATTGCCGTTACAGCGCACCGATTAGAATGAACCTGAAATGGGAATACAATAAAACAGGACTTTCCCAGGGATTATTTACTGACCGTATATAAATTACAAGTCTACATCACCAGTAGTGTAGATTTAATTTATAATTTTTAATGGCGGCTTATTGTACTGATCTATGCTTCTGCCTTATACTAGTAGTTGGGGGGAGGGGGGCTGAAATGGGAGGGGAGGGGCGGAGCCGTCCCGGGGCCCCTTCCCGCCCAGCTAGGGGGATGGGGGGAGCGCTGCAGGTTCCCCCATCGGGGTCCGGGGCAGAACCCCAGAAGCCAACGCTTTTTTGCGTTGCAAAACACTCCAAAAGTACGCAAATTTAATACGGTATAACAGTAGTTGGGCGTAGCCCGACCTTCGCGTATTGGCGGATACGCCAATACGCGAAGGTCGGGCTACGCCCAACTAGTATAACAGCTAGTGCACGATGCGCCGATCATGATCTAAACAGTAAACATACGTAGTACTGAACTCACCGTTCAGACACTGCCTCTTCACACTTAGACGGTCCTGCCGTGTTCTCTGTCATCAATCTACACGCACACGTACGTAGACGTAGATCTGAATTAATTGGGCATCTATGAATATTTCAATTAATTAGTCAAGGTAAAAGTGGCGGGGGGAGCCGGAGGGCGGGTAGCAACCCCCCCCCCCCCCCCGGGGGGGACCAATATGCCTAGGTAATAGGGTCCGCTCCAGGCATCTTGGTCCGGGTAGTGGGCGGAGGAGGTGGGGGGACCGAGTTTCCTGAAGCGTTTTATTTACTGACATGCACCGGCCGGTTTTGATACGATAGCCCTGGATACAAATGAGCGGAAGCCTATATATGTTTTAACAGATGTATGTATTACCCGGCTGAGCACATGCAGTGAAGAAAGTTTCCTAGCGTGCCGTCTCAAAATTGCACTGCGATCGACAGGTCAATCATGAAGTCCTGTGTGATACGAAGAAACAGTTGTGTACTCCTTGAACATGACCCATTCATTCATATACATGATCATTACATGTACAATTTATGTTAGAATATTATTTTAATAATATACCCACTCAACGAGCGACATACAACGGACGGCGGATCACTCGTAGTCCCCATGCATATCGATTATTGTGCCTTTCTATAACAAAGTAGGTACTAGCTCAGTGCAATCGATTGTTAACCGGTATAATGCAATGGATATTAATTGGTTGAGGTGGGGGGAGGGGGGAGGCATACGCCCCCCCCCCCCCCCCCCCCCCCCCCCCCCCTATGCGTCTCATCGAGCGGACGCCTATGGTCACGAAGCATATATGCTTTCTCTGTAAAATATTTATATACAAGTATAATTATTTTGCTATCAGGTAGCTGGGTCTGGGGGGGAGACCCATATGCCTGTGACACCGGCAAGCCGATTATATTTCTGGCTGGAAAAACATAATCCAGTGAAGTAGGATCAATAGAACGTTTACCAAGTAAGATGCTATAAGCTGTATCCTATTGTTCCAATGAGCATCAGGTTGTTCAGTGACTTGGTGTGCATGGAGATATAATATAAATCTCAACACATGTATGGCTAAGTTTTCTCCACCGATATAGGTTGTTCTCAACCTCACATTCTCTGTGAGAAAGTTGGAGGTATATAGGATTCAAAGCCTTATGGCAAGGGTAATAAGGGAAAATGTAATAGTCCTATATATTTAGCAGATATTATTTGTATGTGGCTAGCTATAGTGAATCTGTCTTCCTGTGGACATGAAGTCGTTGTGTTTGGTCAGCTTGTAGGCTATGTTCTCTGACCCCACCCCTCTGAGGGCCTCTGCAAGGTCCTCAGTGGTGGGGAAGGGGTGGATGGGCGGGGCCCACTTCAGCCACCTCATCAGCAGCTCCTGGAGGTAGTCCTTGGTCTGGGTCAGTCCTGGTGTGGCCACAATGCTGGTGGTCTCTGCATGGGTCATCTTCAGCTTCCTCCCTAAGTCCTTCCAGTGGAGGTGGGCACCTTGTATGTACTCAAAGAGAGGGTCCAGGTCATCTAGGGTTAGCTGGTGCTTCTTGGACATGGTTGCTGTGCATGCATGGTGATGAGAATTTTTTTTTTTTCAATTTGAATCCGGCATCAATACGTTATAGATTTTGTCAAAAAAAAAAACAAAAAAAAAAAACATTTAAGGTGCTACAATAAGACAAACTAAAAAATATAAAATACAATACTTAAATATTCAGTTTTAAGGCCTCAGTTTTGTATTTATTGGCTAATTAAATATAATTGCATGCACGATTATTTTATCAAGGTAATCTTCTCCGAAGTTCAATGATGCAGAGTTATCTGTTTACTGAAAGCTGCTAATTTTACATTAGTTGGATAACAATATTATTTGAATAGCATGCATATCATCACCAGCCTATTGTAATTGTAATCAAGTTGTTAACTAGCTGACTCAGATATTATGCAAATTAAATTGATCAAGCTGAAAGTTGAGCCTGGTCGAAGTTTGACTCTCAATGCATGGCCGCATCGGTAAAATGCATGCAATGCAGCTAATTATAACTATACAGTAGAACTCACGTGGTATAGGCCAGTTTTGCAAGAAGACTCTCTGATTGTTATACTGATATGTATTATATAGGATAGGGACTCTTTTTGCACTATTCGTGCAACCGAAAACAATATATACAACTGATCGGTTTTTAGGTACGACATCACAGTGGCGGATAATGCCTTATACTTATGATGCAATGGACTCACTGGCGCGCGTCTATGTGCGGGTGTTGCTGTCAGCTCAAACTGAGTCCGCCCCCCAAGTAGTACTATGCACGAGAACGCCCCTAACTAAGTACAGTGCATGTATGCATAGTGTGTGCATGACGGGACATAAATATAATTACATTTTTTACTATTTATTTTTTTGCTGTCATATTTAGAATGTTTGCTGTCATACCACGTGCAGCAGGGAGAAATTGTGCCCATGCATGTACATATGTCATGCATGCATGTTCAATCATAGGGGATATAGTATCGTAAGTCACGCTGAGCACGAACTTCCGGAGTGGGTGGAGCTCATGTTGCTAGTATAGTGCGCATGATCATCAGTTTTTACATCTGTGGCCGGTCTGCTAGTCACACTGCACTGTACAAAAAATGTGACCACTGCATAATTCATCCGTATGCACCCATGCACACACCCGCATGTGCTAACTATCTGTACATGCGGGTTCATATGCATTTTTTTTTTTTTGATTGATTGATTGATTGATTTGATTTATTTGCCCCACCAAAGGTTGATCTACGACTCAGCAACGGGAATTTTATCTAAATTGGTTAAAAAGAAATATATATATATTACTGTATGAGTTGTAGCTGAAATGACATGTAGAACAAAAAACACGCGTGTCAGTACAAACCGGCTTGCAGCACATGATAAATGTGGTCACTATACTATATCGCCAATTGCAAGCCCATGCATGCAGACCACTATAGTAACAATTCTGACAGTGCATGGAGCTAGCCTGACACTCATACCGGTAACTGACATAAAAATAAACAAGAGGCAAGATCAGGAGATTGGCACCACATCAGGGGAGACAGGGTTGCCGAAGGCCAGCCGGCCTGACAGGCCAGGGAGCTGGCCTGACCTGTCAGGCCGGACCCCTGGCCTATCAGGCCAGACCACACCCCCTCGATGTATCACTACGTGCATGCAGTATATGACCACTTTATTTGTACATGTGTATGCAAGCCAATTAAATTCACTTCTTGTTCAGTATTCAATTATTAAAGTAAGGTGCAACAGTAAATAGCATTGGTGCATTCTACACTAGCATTATATTAATCATGAAAATTAGTGCGCACTTTATGTGGCCGTCTTGAAGTAGTCTTGCTAGCCAGACACAACTGGACTGGGAACAAGGGAGGTGCATTGAAAGCACGTCCCTCGTTTCCATTCCATTTAATTAGAAAATCCAAGTACATCACTAATTTTGAAGGAACATGCTGAGATGCATGCAACAAATTCAGTGTCAGAAAGATCTGGGGAGGGGGGGGGGGGGGGGGGCAAATTTTCACACCATGCAAGAGCTAAGTGTAAGAGTTTCGTGGCTTTGTCATGCTGATGCAACTTTTTTTATTATTGTGAAAGATCGATGGAATATACTGCTCAAGCTGCCGGCGATATCTTGGCTGTTAAAATGGTCTTTTCTTGTTTCGCACAAACTACTGAGACTTCGGCATTTTTCATTTGATCAATGTGTCTTTCTAGAGTGGAGTGCTCCCTGGAGAACGGCTTGTGTCAATCAACGAACTCTTTCTCTTTCCGCGATGTACATGCGGGTGTGTTTGTGCTACTACTAAACCTTTGCAACGGCGTCAATCTCACATGTTTCTCTGTATTGTATTCCTTTGAGCCGCTGAGCAGATGGTATAGGTCAGGAATCGTTGAAACCGACGGAGATGTATGAGTTACACGCTAAGTTGATCGACATCGTAACGTTACGTGATAATTGATTAACGTTTATTGATTAACGTTTATAATCTGGCCTGCCAGGCCGACCTGTCAGGCCGGGCTGGCAGGCTGGCCGGCCTCAGGCCGGACCCCTAGCCGGCCTACGGCAACCCTGAGGGGAGATATAGGACTGATGTACCAAAAGTAGAAATGATAATCCGAAATAATATCTAAGAACACTGCGGAAAAGGTAGAAGGTAATACTATTAATTAATATGCAACAAACATGCAGTTTATATCATGCAGTTATACTGACCGTAGATAATGATGCAGAATGTGCTTTATTTGACTGATTATCCAATGCAACCCATGCATTGCATGCATACATAATCCCGGCTTCCGCCAGTACTAATACGTACTACTGCCAGGTCCATAGCTGGTGCCGGGCAACAAAAGATCACCCTGGTAGCCCACAGCTTGGAAGGTCAAGTAACGCTCTACTTCCTCAACAACATTGTACCTCTGAGCCGGAAGGACATGCACGTATAGGATGTAGGATATGGTCTGGTCCCTAAGGGGTCGGTGACATCACTGACAAGTATGTTCCTCAATGCCGAATATGTACTGAGATATATGTATAGCATGCATTCAGTATGTACGCGCGTGTAGCGTAAAAATAACAACTGCATAGGGAAAAAAAGAAAAGAAAAAAAAAAGGCTGGTCAGACGTCTATTATAGTGAAGGTAGTGCATTGATATTGTAATTATTACATTTGTGCAATGTAATGTAAAATTTACTATATTAAGCCAGGTTAGCATGCACCAAACCTTTCCAAGTGTCTGTAAACTTTCCAGTCTTAATATTACATTTAATTCAACTCTTTCCTGTGCGCCTACCGTGTTGCGGCAACACTGGTGTGTCGCACAGGATACCGGCGCACTGATGCACTGCATGGCGTCCTCTCCAGGCTCCCTCCTTCCCGTCCTTCAAAAAAGGGGGGGACCACGAGACAGACATCCTCAAGACTCAAGTTAGTAAGAAGATTGGCACCATTGTTAATTAGCACAGGTCACATCACATGTAAGTACAGGCACAGCCTGTTTATACCAGTATAGGATATACATGTAGGCCTATTTAAGACTTGAGTTCTATCCACTTGAAACTATATTCACTTGCGTGCTACTGCTAGTTCTTTCAGGACATCAGTATACACCAAGGATATTCTCGATGCTGCTCGTTTCCAGTTTATTGCTAGTTAACTGTGCCATCTTTGCCGACTCCAGATCGCCGATTCTTATTGGTACGTTGCAAAAATGCATACATCCAGCTGTCCGAAGTTTAATCCGAGCGTTCCTACGTGCAATTTTTGTACATTACTGAAACAACTCGCTACAGATTAACCAATTGCATTAAATTATGCTCCACGTTAATCAAGTACCCGTTCTTACCCATCCTCTAGCGGCTGTTACAACTTTCTTCTTATTCTGAATTACACAATAAAATGACACCTCTAAACTAATAGAGTTATTATTATTGTTTATTTAAAGTCGGTAGCTTTAAAATAAAATAAAAACAGTTTTATTAATACATTTCATAATTTACAAGTAAATGTATGTTATTTACTTCAGTTTTTTCCCCCACTTGCACAGTGCCAGGCATTATGGGGTCACAGCTACTAAAAAGGAACTGTGAACCCCGTGCACCGGTATGCCAATGGAAGAAATTGTGGGTGGCACCTGTGGATTTGTGTCTCCATTCCGAGACTGTTTTTCATGATCTAAAGTAAGAATGTGGGCATGGGGACAACGCTATATCAAAAGGCCCCATCATTACATAACCAAAGTAGACCACGCATGCACTTATACTGATCCATTAACTGTGCAATCCATATTCAATAAACACAATAATTTAATTTGGTGTGGTATCACTGGTATGCCCACTGGGATCAGAAAAAGTGCTGATGGCATTAGGTGTCGTGCTTTAAGAATGCTATTATGATTAATTCAATTAAGTGATTTTATCTTGGTATTTAGATGTAGGTGCTTACAGGTGTAGTTCAGAGCGTAGTATAAACATATAAATATTGTGGTCTGGCAGAAAACGTGAGTGCCTTACATTTCCGTAGTACACCGAGCATCAATATGAAGGACTACAAAGCAGTCAATGCCATGTGGTCATGTGCCTGTACTGTGACTGGTCTGTATACATATGGATCACTGAAACAAAAGAGAAGCTTGGCATTTCTTTACAAACATTTAAATGTTTACTAGCACTTCATATATACCCATTATCTTTAAAAGGTTTCCTTTCTCCTCTCTCTAACAATTCATGATCAGCAGAGGCTAGACCTATAGAGTACATTCTACACTTTATCCTTCACATCCTAGATCCTTTTAAAATCAAGTACTGTTGCCTTGACCTGGATTTGAACCCACAGCTCCTGCTTGTCACCACACTGACTTATCAACTACACCAATCAGGACACCCCTCCCCCTTCCCCTTCCCCAAGGGGGAGCAAGTAATGTTGATATTTATATCCTTCATTCATTTTTTAAATAAACTGTGCCAACGTTTCAGAGCTCCATTTAGTCTGTTGACCTATTCCTCATACCTTAAATGTAATATGCTACATATGGTCTATTGAAGTGGGTGACACAATAGGTACCCAGGTACATGTACGGCGTGCTCAAATTCACATCACTGAACAGATCCAAACTAATCAGTACATTGTAAATGAGCATACACATATGAACATACACTATAATATACATGTACCATATAATACGATGTTATATAACATACCTTTTAAAAACGCAGTTGAGATGTTATATCATCATTACCTCTCCAAGTTGATTGCTATGGTACTTCCCTCTTAAGGCTAACAGGTGCATGTTATCTCTACGGATAGCAGGGCATACTTTTCGTATCCTTTACAGTGCTACCATATTTCATGTTGCTCCCATGTGATACAGAGTATCTGGGAAATACATTGTTTCTTTGAGTTCATCACCTTTAGCAATACATCCTTTAGCATCACTTCCTGTTGTTTCATCAATTGACTGTCCTTACTACCACCTCTCCATGTGTTGAATATAATCAGACATACTATCCTCTAGCTCTGCTCAGTGTTGGTGCCACACCACTAGCCTTGGCCCACTTCACATTCATTAAATGATCTGTGCCTGAGTAGTTATTTCTGTTCATGTGCAGATCTCTCAATTCTAGCAACAACCACTTAAACTACAGGGTGTAAAACACCATCATACTCTGACTCAGGCTTTGTTACTAGTAATGGTGCCACATCACTATATCCCTAGTCGTTGTTCCTTTTGCATGGAATTGGCACTGAAATGAATACATCCCTCATGCAGTAGTAATTTCTTTATCTGCAGACTCTTAGGTAGTACTATCACAAACAGGGACGTCTGGTCCTCTTCACTTTCTGTATGGAGCGGGTCAGCCATTACATCTGCTTCTGGTACCCTCATGCCATCCTCTGTCTTAATGCCTTAGCGTACATGTACATGTCTTAAAAGGCAACTCCTCGGCTATAACATCATCCATGTGATCTGAGATATTTATTATGTAATGATGCGAGAGAAATACAGATTAATACAAACATTATTTACTGTTGGATAATAATGTGTGGAGAGGAGGGGGAGGGTTCATAATGTGAGGAGGGGGAGGGTTCATAATGTGAGGAGGGGGAGGGTTCATAATGTGAGGAGGGGGAGGGTTCATAATGTGAGGAGGGGGAGGGTTCATAATGTGAGGAGGGGGAGGGTTCATAATGCCCAATGCAAATGCTCCCTTGGTTCCATTGCAGTTTGTCCATCTGAAATGATCTGAGTTTACATCTACTCACATTTATGTTCTAATTTACATGTATGCACAATTTGCCCAAGGTTGACCTATGACCCAACAACGAGAGGTTTCAGTAACCAGGCTGGAGTTGAAGTGCAGGTTAAAAACTTTGGAGGCACAGAGGGTGTTGAGTCCCTGACAAAGGTGTACCCTTACTTCCACAAATTTGTGGAATACTTCGTAAGACGTGAATATATAAGAGGCAGGACCATTAGAAGTGCACCTTATGACTGGAGACTGGCACCAGGTGAGGGAGGATGTCATATGTCATATGCCAGTATCCACACACACACGCACACATGCATGCACATGCACACCACAAAAAATATATAAAAGAGAAAACTTTATTTAAATTGTGGGGAACAAGAAATATTACTAACAGCACCACCATTCCTTTCCTCTGCATATATTTGTACCAAAGCTGAAATGGCACTGTGAGTAAAAGAAGTTCAAATCAAGCACGTGTCCACAATGTGCCACCACTAGGTACTTTTTTGTTCTCCAATAAAGCGTACTTAGCTCTGAAATAGTAATGGGCCTGTCAGTGAATATAATACCCATAACATTACACAGACAACAAAGCTTTATCATAATCTGCTTTTTGAAAACAGAACAGCTCCTAGCAAGTGGCTACTACTCCAAGGTCCAGGCGCTGATCGAACAGATGTACAAAGATGGCGGCAACAAGAAGGTCACCCTGGTGGCCCACAGCATGGGAGGTCAAGTAACGCTCTACTTCCTCAACAACATCGTAACTCAGAGCTGGAAGGACACGTACATCCACGCCTTCATTACACTGGCAGGGGTGTGGTCAGGTGGTAGCTATGCTCTGCAAACTGAAATTTCTGGACGATCACTTAAAGCATTCAAATCAGCAAAGCATGTATGCACGTTCCCCAGTGATATTGAACTGCAGTTCAGGGCAGTTGCTCGCACCTTCCCAAGCACAGCCTGGTTTCTTCCTCGACCATCAGTTTGGGGCAATGAGGTCATTGTAACTACACCCAGGCGCTCGTACACAGCCTTGGACTACGAAGAGCTGTTTGGTGACATGGGCTACCCACAGGGATATGACATATACAAAGGTGTACGAGACATCAATGCAAAATTGACTCCACCAAACGTCCGTGTGTACTGCATGTATGGGACTGGAGTGGACACACCAGAGAGCTATGTATATGATCAAGGGTTCCCCGACTCCACCCCTCAAGTGAAGTATGGAGATGGGGATGGAACTGTGAACCGCAGGAGTGCTGAGGCATGTCTGAAGTGGGAGTCCCAACAAAGACAGTCATTTAAGAGCAGGGCGTTTCCTCGGGTACAACATGGTGAGATAGTGAAAAGCAACGATGTCTTCAATATCATGGAAGAGGTGACCAAAGAGGAGTGACTACTGCCCTTATTCATGAACAGCAGTTTAGCATTGTAGTGCATCTAGATAAGATAAGAGTGATGTAAACATTTTTAGTGCATAAAGTGCTCATGTCCTAGAATCAAATATGGGAACATTATTTTGAGGGCACAACCCTTCCATTTTCGCCCTCCTTCCCACACGTGACCCCTCCCTTTTTGCTCTCCTTACCCTCCCCATATGGGAAAGTGGGATTTGGTATCCGTTATTTATCGGAGTAAGGTCACCCTGGTAGCAGGTCACCCTGGTAGTCCACATGTAGCCAATAACAATCTACTTCAACAACATTGTACTTCAGAGCTGGAAGGACATGCTTATCAACGCCTCTGCTGGTGGGGGTGTGGTCAGGTGGTTTGCACCCCTCCCCCACCACCACCACCACAGAACAGCTTCAAACATCATGCTAAAATAAAAACTATATTAGTTCAGTTTGATGTACAAATTCTAAGCCAATACAACTGTTTGGTGGGATTGAGGTGATTTAGTGGTTTCGTCTCCTTCCTTCCTCCACATCACACACACCTTTACCATCATAAAGAGACTTCTAGCTGCCTCGTTACACATTTTCCCATACCTACATGTATGCAAAGCCGTGAAGGTCATTGTAATTGCCTGGCAACCAAAAAACATCAGTGAACCCATTAGATTCAACAAGTGCTTCATTATTGAGAACTTCAAAACAATCTAAACCACTTCCCTGTAAGTGATGTGGTAAGGTTCCCAAGTAGTAGGAAAACCACATCACCTCTGAGCTCATCAGCAAGTGACTGCTGGCTATAGGGTTAGGTCACACAAAGGATTATTAACTGATGTCATCACTACATAGTAATCTATGCAAACTACATGTTGTACATTATGCACTTTTGCTAAATTACATTGCAGATGGAAGCCTTCTTCATCTGCTGACTTGGCTACATTCCCCCCCCCCCCCCCCCCCCCCCCCCCCCCCCCATCAGCATCACATGCTGCATTCTACTTTGCAAATCCAATGAGACGTCCTGTCACCTGAAAACGTGGTGATTACTGGCTTAGTCAAGACGCTTAGAATTGTGGCATACATTGGAGTCAGAGTTGGAACAATGCCCCCCCCCCCATCCCCAGTTACCTCCCTTATGCTGTTTGAGGGGGCTGACACAGACAGCAGAGTCAAAGAAAAGTGTACAGAGCTAGGTTGAGTACATGTATGTATTCATCTTGTTGGGACAAAGGGAAGAGGCCTAAAACACTTCTTGCCAAGGCTCTCACAGAGATCTACAGCAGGCTGGATGTTACTCTCTGTTTGATGCCATGACTAAAGCCTTACTGGCCAGATGTGTACTCTCATCTGCCACATAAGTATGCTGTGATATCAGGTTAGTTTCATGTAAATAAACTTACAGTTCAGATGATTACTAGAATGATGGTTACATATATGCTGAATGATGGATGAGATGAGTGAATACTTTCAATTGTTACAATCATGTTGCCTGCAAAACCTGTAAACAGTATAGCAAAACAGTTTCTTCTGGAATTTTCCATTTCAACATTAGCCACAAACATCAAACCAATCTTGACCCAGACATGAAGCCGTTGTGTTTGGTCAGCTTGTAGGCTATGTTCTCTGACCCCACCCCTCTGAGGGCCTCTGCAAGGTCCTCAGTGGTGGGGAAGGGGTGGATGGGCGGGGCCCACTTCAGCCACCTCATCAGCAGCTCCTGGAGGTAGTCCTTGGTCTGGGTCAGTCCTGGTGTGGACACAATGCTGGTGGTCTCTGCATGGGTCATCTGCAGCTTCCTCCCTAGGTCCTTCCAGTGGAGGTGGGCACCTTGTATGTACTCAAAGAGAGGGTCCAGGTCATCCAGGGTTAGCTGGTGCTTCTTCCCTGTTAACGAAGACAACAGGTAAATCCCTATTCAAAGTTGTGGTGGATTTTATATATACATGCATACATGTATATATGTGGCCCCAGACTCTCTCAAACTGCACATAGTTGAAGGCGTTTTTAACATAGCACCAAAGGCGCCTTGCCTGCAAAAGTGAACTATGGAGCAGCACTTCAAAGCTTGTTTTTGGCATGGGTGGCACCAGGTGCAATTTGACACCTATGCAATTTGACACCTATGAATTTGACACATATGCAATTTGATGGACTCTCTGGTGGAATGTAGGCACGCTTCTTGCGTGCCCAATCCCTTTACCATGTGCCTTTGGCAGGTCTTAGAGGTATATGTCCCACCTACACAAGGCATGTGGAAGGTTTGGTAGCTACAACAGCTCTAGGAGAAATTTAAATACACGTTAATGTTTAGCTGTTTTGTATCTGAATAGTTATGTCTTTATGACAAAAACACTATGGGGGAAGGGAAGGGGGGAATGGGTGTTTCCCCCTGCCTTTAACACAGATTACAGTAACTGCAGAGCTCTTCCTATTTCCCCCTTAGAACATGACAGCCCCTACAGCCCCTAGAAGTAAAGACAGCCTAATCTGAGCACTTCTAAGCATATTAAGACACACCATAATAATATTATGATTACCATACCAAAATTACATATGAACCACACCATACCAGACTGTTCATGTTGTTGCTGTGGTGCTGGAGATGGTTGGGATGTAGGAGGAGGAGCCATGGGAGTGGCCACTGAAATATAGAGACATGTTTGTTATATGGATGGGTGTATGGTTAACACCTAGCCTTCTAATTTATCTTTCACAGACATACTTTGCTGACTCATTACAGCTAGGGTCTTCCTTACCAGTGCTTCACATAATATCAACATTATCCATGTCTACAGCTCAGCATTTTTTCAGTGTGGCGATGACATCACACTCATACATGGGACCAGTACCATTCAAGCAGCTAACTGTACTCTTTGAGACCATTGTACCCTTTATAGCTAGCCCTTTCCCCTTAGTGACCATTGTACCGCGTGACCCTTTGTCAATGATCAATGCCCACTGATGGATCCTGTGCATGCATTCACACAAGTGGTCCCCTACCTCCTCCCCACCCACTCCTCATCCTCCTCCCTACCTCCTCCCCACCCACTCCTCTTCCTCCTCCCTACCTGCTCCCCTACCTCCTCCCCACCCATTCCTCTTCCTCCTCCCCACCCACTCCCCTATCTCCTCCCCTACCTCCTCCCCACCCACTCCCCTACCTCCTCCCCACCCACTCCCCTACCTCCTCCCCACCCGCTCCCCTACCTCCTCCTCACTTGCTCCCCACCCACGCCCCTACCTCCTCCCCATCACTTACTCTGGTGCTCCTTGGCTATGCTCTCTGCCAGCGGGGGATTAAATGCTCCACACCTCCACCCTACCACCTCCACCAACTTCCTCCAAGATGGCTCTCCAAACAAGGCACTGTCGTACCTCCTCCCCAGCCACAACTGGACCACTGTCCTCAGTGACCCCTTGACGTCAGCCCTGTCCAGAGGCTCCAGGAGGTCATAGCCAACGCCAAAGCATATCCCCATCTCCATCCAGGAGCTGGCCACCTGCTCCAGAGACCTCTGTACCTCACTGGAGCTGCCCATGTCTGCAGGGGGGCACATATGATCACGTGACCTGCCCCACCCACAGAACATACAATCATGTGACCAGCCAACAATACATATGATCATGTAATCAGCCCAGCCCACAGAAAATATGACCCAGCCCACAGAACATGAGCCCATAACATACATGTATGACCACTGCAATCTAGCACTTCTGAAGTATAACATGTCAGTGTATCTAGCAAACCCTACGCACACAAATAAACACACACAAATAACACACACACACACACACACACACACACACACACACACACACACACACACACACACACACACACACACAATTAAAATGAACACAAACACACACACATCTTATGAATAAGATATGCAACACCCTTTGGAGATAAACAAGGTATATTGTTTTAGAAAACATGGGAGCTGCATGGAATTCAAATGTTCCTGCCTCATGAGAATACAAGTGGTCTTGTTTACATCTAACTACATAGAAAACACTAACCACAACATGCAGCAATATGCTATTTAGTTGACTGTAGACCAGACTACAGTCCAAATGATTCTCACCCGTACAGTGAGGGTTAAGAAGCAACACCGTTGAACACGGGATAAAGGGACATGTGGGCGGAGCTTGTGTACTATAGGTACACACACACACATACACACACACAACACAACCTTTTTAAATGTAAGGTTTGTACTGTAACAAAAAAGCATACAGGGTAAAGTTTGTACTGTAATAAACGCCATACGACTGCACTAAATGTTAGCTTATACATGTACATGTAGCTCACCTAAAGACTTATCATCCACTCTGCTACAAAAATCTGGAACACCTGAATGTTGTTTGATGCATTGTCATATTATAAAGCAAGATGAGACAAATCTAAATAATGCACACCACCCACCTTCAAGGAAGGTGTAGCTGGCTACTTGTTCAGCATATGCGGGGTTATTCCCTCCCATCTCCTTGGAGATGACCTCTACCAGTTGCTTCCAAGATGGCTGCTTCCTTCCCCCTCCCCTCAACCAACTGACTGCCACCTCAGTCACACACTTGCCAACAACCCCTCCATGTCTGGCTTTGATCTCCTCTATGCAGCTGTAGTCCACACCAAGGCACAGTGCCAGTTCTGCCCACCTGGAGGCCACGGGCAGAAGGGCGCAGCGAACCGTGAACAGGTCCACTTTCAAATCTGAGAATTAATTCGTACATGTTTTACAGTACGATGCATAATAGTAATACCAGCCAATTATCTCTGGTAATACATATTGTGTACCATACTGTATAGTCGCCGCGGCTAACGTACGTACGTACATACATGCAGCACAGAAACTTACCTAGCTTAGGCTCCCGCACATTATTCATGATAATAGTAGAGTCTTCACGATCTCCTGCCCGGTTAATGGATATGACAGCTGAAGCGCAAAAGTATACAAATATAATATATACACTAGTTACCGCCTTTTACAGTTATATTATATTGCTAAACAGCCAAGGAAAACAAGTTGGCGCCAACGTAACAATACCGCGCCTGTTGGCAGATTTGTCGCGCCGTGTGTGTTCACTAAGCGCTTGCGTCACCACACGAACACAAAATAGGTGGCCTGGCGTGATATCAATAGAAATATTATGTCCTATAGGCCTAATTCAAATGGCATGCCGAGTGGTGAACAGTCAAAAGCATATATGACATCACTCTACTAACCTCGCTCTTCGGATTCAATCCATCGTCCTCCTCGACTAACGTAGGATTCTAAAGAATAGGTGTCAAATGTTGATTGTCAGTTTAGTGGAAATTAACATTCTTCGTATTAATCGTCTATACATGTATATGGCACAGCATACCTTTGAGTCTCTCTCCGAACCAGCTATTTGCTTCGTCGTCAATAATGGCTTGCACAAACTGCTGGAACGCCCCGCTTCTCCCTTGTCGCATTACGGCGTCGAGTAGTGTCCTCAATTGGTCATCCTTCCGCGGACAGAGCAATGCATTTTCGCGAACGTTCGACGATACTAGTGCTAACGAATATAGATGGTCGCCTAAAGCGGCAGAGTCGAGGGGAGCCGCACATATCTGCGCGTAGTGCTGCCGGAGCGTACCATAGCCAAACGAGTCGACACCTTGCATTTTACTACTACAAAACGTGGTCAGGTAATGTGTGTGTTTTTTTTGTTCTTTTGTATGTTGCTCAGGCTACTAATTTGAACGCGCGCACGCGCACGCAACATAATTTACGTAAAAGAGACCATATATGCGTATACGCGTATACGAAAGTGAAATCTCGTACCCAGTCTCACTGTTGGGTTGGTGGTTACAGCAGCATACTAACAACGGATTGGCTCGATTTGAGCAACCACACTGTACAGAATACATGTACTTCTATCACAACAGTACCTGGACATTGTAGTCTCTTGCTACAATGACCCTTGCCAACAAAGAGTACAGTAAGATGCCAAAGTGAGAGGAAGTGTCCCTATGTTCCCCTAAGGTGCAGAGGAAGTGTCCCTATGTTCCCCTAAGGTGCAGAGGAAGCGTCCCTACGTTCCCCTAAGGTGCAGAGGAAGTGTCCCTATATTCCCCTAAGGTGCAGAGGAAGCGTCCCTACGTTCCCCTAAGGTGCAGAGGAAGTGTCCCTACGTTCCCCTAAGGTGCAGAGGAAGTGTCCCTACGTTCCCCTAAGGTGCAGAGGAAGTGTCCCTATGTTCCCCTAAGGTGTCCCTATGCTCTACATGTATGGCAATGGGGACACACCCACCACAAGGGATGCCAGCTTCCAGGACTGTTGCTCACCCAGGATTGGCGGGATGGCTGTCTTTTTAGCCACAAGGACATATCAATAGCTACTACGATCTAAACGCAATTCTAATTGGTGCTCCGCAAGAGCCCACTACCCACCCAAATCCTTATTGGTGCCCATTACCTCAATCCTAACTGGCACAGAACAGAAATTTAGCAAACAAATAAGATGGAACCACGCCCAGCAGGCACAGCCAGGGTGGGGGGTGGGGACAGCATGTGAAAGGTGTGTGCAACATGATATGGAACATGAGAACACAACTACATTTTAACTAGAACTAAACAATAACCAGACTACACAGTACACGTAACCCAGAACTAGGATTAATGGTTATGTCACTCTTGTTTTGCCCCATATCACTGCAAGCAGACTATGGCTATACAGTTCTTATAACCATAGTCTGCTAGCAGTGTATTGTACTCACCATGACAACAGCATTGACGTGAACAGGTAAAAAAAAAAACACCAATAGAGAACAGAAGGAGACGAAAACGAGGACACATACACAATGTAACATCAGACATAAGAATAAAGATTATCCAATTATAAGGACACCCGAATTATAAGACCAAAAAAAAAGAAATGTGCCAATGTAAGTGCACCTAAGATTGATTGACAAACCACACTAGTACTTACAGCTAGCAGTACAATAATGAAGTACATGTACATAGCCTCAGAGGTACATACATGTACATACCCTGATCCCTCAGTGGTAGGCACATATATCATCCTATGGGACATATATACATGTACAGCACCATACACGTGCCATATTGGCAAAGTAGCAATGTGGTTTGCCAGCAATTTTAGACCCACAGACAGGCCATGTTTTGTTTTGGTCTTTTAATCAAGTGCTCTTACAACTGGACCACCCAACTGTACGTTGTCCCTATGGTTGCAGGAACTCATTGTCCCTGGTGATCACTTTATCCTGGCTCACAAACGAGGCCTCCTTCTTCAGCTTGAAGGCCATGTTCTCGTTCCCCGTCTTACCAATCGCTTCGGCGAGCGCCTCTGTGGTGGGAATCGGGTGCTGCGGGGGTGCCCAGGCCAGCCACTTCCCGAGCATCTCCTGGAAGTAGTCCTTCTGGTCCGTTAGCCCCGAGGTGGTGACTATAGCCCTGGTCTCGTTGCTCGACATCTTGAGGTTCCGAGCGATGTCCTTCCACTTCGGGGCTGCCCCCTGCACGAAGCTAAAGAGGTCGTCCAGGTCCTCTGGGCGGAGCTGGTGCTTCCCGAGGAGGGGGAGCAGTGCTGTTGTCATGGTGATGTGCATGGGAGTACACGTATGTGTGTAATGTGGGGCAAAATGAGAGTGACATGACCATTTGATTACACTGTAACACTTTGAACTATAGCATTATTAGAAGGTAAGGCATAATCCTTGTGGTATCCTTCTTGCTACCATATCACCTCTGCTATCACATCAGTGACATCACCTCTGCTACCATATCACCTCTGTACCATATCACCTCTGCTATCACATCACCTCTGCTACCATATCACCTCTACTACCATATCACCTCTACTACCGTATCACCTCTGCTACCATATCACCTCTGCTACCGTATCACCTCTGCTACCATATCACCTCTACTACCGTATCACCTCTGCTACCGTATCACCTCTGCTACCATATCACCTCTGCTACCATATCACCTCTGTACCATATCACCTCTGCTATCAACACACACTACTTAACACCGCACAGCACACACACACATATATACACATAAACACTCATACAATGACGCTTAAACGTTGGATCACTGACCTGGGTCGATTGGCTGAGATGGTGATGGTGATGGTGGTGTAGCTGCAGTGGGTGTGGTCCCACTAGAAGGTAGTGAAGAGGAAGTGGGAGGGGCTTGAGGAAGAGATGAAGGAGCAGATGTGGGAGGGTCCCCATTAGGCATACAAAGTGCTGTAGCAGGAGGAAGGTCTGCCCCGCCCCCTGTGGGCTCTAGGCAGGCCCTCTTGCTACAGTGGCCATCCACACACAACATTGCAGGTGCATCATTATTCTGCACCTGTACCGGACTGCTACAGGTCTCTGTTGGGGGAGGAGGGGGAAAGAGGAGGATAGGGTAAGGGAAGAGGGTGGAAGGAGAGGGGAGGGGAGGGGAAGGAGGTGTGATTTCTGTGACAAAACGTTGGAGGCTGTTTTACCACAACACAACGTACAACGCATACATATATGTAGGAGCAACCCAAAAACTTCATTTCTTCTGCTAACAGTAATCGTATAATGAGGTACACGGGCAGCCATTTGCTGCTCGATTCGTGAATAAACGGCATTAAGAAATACTACATTAACTCCTTGGGTGCCAGATGTGTATAATAACGATATAATTACGCACATGGTATACCTTGTGCATGTACATTACATGTACCAAATAATGTTTGCATGTTACTCGAGTACTGTACATGTACATGATTTGCTCCACAAACTGTCAATTGCTTGCGTTAGTTTCTCCCACATCAAAAATGTGCACACATAGCATATGACCTGTGGGATGCACTGGTAACAGTTTATGTAGTGTTGCTGAAATTTGAAGAGTTGTACTACTTCCTATAATTAGTTTATGCATGTGGCATATTCCTCCTCCTATGCAACTCATTGCACCCATCTTCAAGAACAGAATGGAGTATGTATGTCCTGCTATCATTGGCATTGGACTGTGATATATAGTCAGTATATAAATATGCCCTTGGCACCCAAAGGGTTAGAGAACAACAAAAACGATAGTTTCATTTTAACTCCCCTCTCCCATAACATATGCCTACTTGATGTAACCAAACCAGAGATAATCTCTGACCAAACAGACAGCGAGCACGCGCTCATAGGCCTTATCATACCACCCATTGTACGTACGCTGACGAATGGTTTTAAAAATACTTTTATGTACTGCACGTTTCTTTACGCATAACCTGCTTAAATTTTATAAGTACTTACCTGCCATTTTGTCCGGTAAACAAACGTGACTAATACAATCATATTCCAGATGTTACGTCATGTACGCAGAATAAGATAGTCATTTAATAAATTTGTTTTTGTGGTGACAACTCTTAAATCCTTAAAGTTAAACTTGTCTGATGTGTGTGTGTGTGTGTGTGTGTGTGTGTGTGTGTGTGTTTGTGTGTGTGTGCTTGTGTGTGTGTGTGTGTGTGTATGTGTGTGTGTGTGTGTGTGTGTGTGTGTGCGGACATGCTTGTTCAATGGATGCAGTAGTTCCAGTTTTCGGTATCAAAACACGTTAACACATACATGCAAGTGAAATATGTACAAAAAAAATCACTAATTTCACTACTCTACTTTTGTTACTTTGAAGAACTCAGCACAGCTTCGATATCATCTGCCACACTATTCAACTCAATGTCCCTAAGCACATCAACCAATGTCTGCCATGTTACTGGTTTCCTTCCAGTACCAGAGATCCACTTCTTGTAGACAGCTGTAACAGTCTCCACAGGGTCATGGAAACACCTTTCCTTGAGACCATCCACTATGTCCCCATTGTCATCATCCAGGAGATGCATCCCCAGTTGGTTATATCTGGTACTGGTCTTCTGTACGATGTTAATGTTCTTTTTCTCACCACCAACAAGGCTTGGCAATGAAGTCAACAGTTTGACAGTAGGCACACCTGTGTATGTGCATGTGTGTGTGATGTGTGTGTATGTGTGTGCATGTGTGTGTGGTGTGTATGTGTGTGTTTGTGTGTGTATGTATGTTGTGTGTATGTATGTTGCGTGTGTATGTATGTTGTGTGTTTGTGTGTGTGTGTGTGTGTGTGTGTGTGTGTGTGTGTGTGTGTGTGTGTGTGTGTGTGGTGTAAGTATGTTGTGTGTATATGTTGTGTATATGTATGTGTGTGTATGTGTGTGTGTGGTGTATGTATGTTGTGTATGTGTGTGTATGTGTGTGTGTGGTGTATGTATGTTGTGTGTGCATGTGTGCACATACTTATACATAGCAGTTTACACCAAACAAGTGTACAGCAAACACACAAGCCATCACTAAGAGCCCAACAGCACCTACAAAAGTGCACACACAACAATGGGGTACATGTCCTCTATTTGGATGGCATCTATGGTCAGATTATATGGGTATGTTTTCTGTTGACCACATTAACTCCCATCATATTGGATGTCTGTTAAGAAATATTTTTAGTCTTTGATCTCCAGGCAGGGATTTACCCCCTGGTTTGCCCCTAATTTGACTAACCCACCCCCTGGTTTACACATGCCATGTCAAAATAAAACTACATGGCATGCAGAGGGAGACTTTTATTTTTGCCCACCCCCTATATTTATACATTTTCCGAAACCCACCCCCTGTTGCTGTAAATTCCTGCCAGGGTTAGAGTTGGAGTTAGACGTCCTAGATCTAGGAAGCTTTTATTTCAGCTTGCATGCAGGTAAGCTTATTTAACCTTTGCCTAGTTACACAGAACTGAATGAACTGATATTTAAAACTAAAACTACAAATGCACCAAAATTAGCTTAAATAGGAAACTGCACAACGCTCTGTCATGCCTAGTAGCAAAGGAAATAATTCTGGTGAAGTTGGCTTCATTTGGAATATTTATAAGTTAAAAATGTGGTGAAACACTGAAGCTACATATACATGTGTAAGGCAAATATAAGTTTGAACAGCAGCAACAGTATTTCAGTTATGAAAGACAATTATTAACAAAGCATTCCTCCTGGATGATAAGTACAGATGGGCATGGCCATGCTATCGATGAAAGAATTTCAATTCTAGGATTGAACTGTACCAGTGTGGGTCATTCTAGTCTAATTTGTACCACCTAAATCTCATTTTCTAACACCACTTCCCATATATATTCTCCTATATAAAAAACACAAAATCACTTAATATATGCATACCCCAAGTTGTACCGTTTATTAACTATAACCTTCTGAATAATTAATTTTCGGGGCAACTTGGACCTGTTTAGAATAGAATTGCTTGGCCATTAAAATCTATATGTTAGGTGTTTTGGTATACATTTATGGAAGTTATGTTGATATACGTAGTAGTGATGGACTTTATAAGAACTGGTATATTGGGGTTTAATAAGTAATGAATTTGTGATCAGTTTTGCTGTTTCAGAAAATAACATCATCCTTTTTTCACCAAACTTTTAGGGTGGGTAGATGCTAGTACCAATAGGGTACTTAGCTAATCAGATGTGCGGGATTCTCATGCACTCATCTGGGACACCACTTCAAACGCTGGCAGCCATCTTTAATCCCCATCATAATTCAAGTGTTTTTTTAGTGTGTTTTCAGAGCCACTAAGAGGTGTTAGGACCAAAATTGTTAT
Source organism: Spongilla lacustris (assembly GCA_949361645.1). Taxonomy (NCBI): domain Eukaryota; kingdom Metazoa; phylum Porifera; class Demospongiae; order Spongillida; family Spongillidae; genus Spongilla; species Spongilla lacustris. Next base: position 9,775,665 of record OX442420.1, read on the forward strand.
AGAAAACCAACAGAGTTTACACTAAATGTTTAGCTATCTAAACTGCTTACAGTAATCTTGCTTGCAGAGCAAGGCTGGCTTCTTGTATGTCCTTTCTTGTCAGAGTGTAGGTTCTACCTGCATGTGGCTGTCACCGGATTGACAAGGGTTAGGACATCAGAGGGATCAACGTCCACGACATCCTGTCTCACAGGGTAGACAAATGAAGCTGATGGTATGCACGGATGTAGAAATGTCACTGTGATAGCACGTAGGGATGCGTCAACATTAAGAACATATCCAAGTCAGCATGATGCATCATATGCAACAGTGACATAACCTCGTATGTCTCCTAATGGTAGGGTGTTGACAACCTCTGCTACTGCCACCTTTTCAGTCCGTGAACAGGTACTGTTTGAGAAGGACCTCACTTCTACTGTGTTGGCAGAGATAGGAATGACACTGTGAAGCTGATGAGATCCAGGCACTGTTTTACTGCTCACAGCAAAATTATACAGCTGTCGTGCCGTGAGTATGTGATGTTCATATATATGCTGAAGGCACGGGTACTTATAAATTTGTAGCTGAAAGGAACCTGAATCCAAACACACTGCAGGGTCATTCTAGGCTAATTTGTACCACCTAGCATATATATGAACATCACATACTCACGGCATGACAGCTGTATAATTTTGCTGTGAGCAACATCAAAGGCATGCACTTTGGCTTTGCGACTGCTGGTGAGCATGAGCACGAAGCCAGACTACTGGATAATCGTATGAAGAGCAGTAAAACAGTGCCTGGATCTCATCAGCTTCACAGTGTCATTCCTATCTCTGCCAACACAGTAGAAGTGAGGTCCTTCTCAAACAGTACCTGTTCACGGACTGAAAAGGTGGCAGTAGCAGAGGTTGTCAACACCCTACCATTAGGAGACATACGAGGTTATGTCACTGTTGCATATGATGCATCATGCTGACTTGGATATGTTCTTAATGTTGACGCATCCCTACGTGCTATCACAGTGACATTTCTACATCCGTGCATACCATCAGCTTCATTTGTCTACCCTGTGAGACAGGATGTCGTGGACGTTGATCCCTCTGATGTCCTAACCCTTGTCAATCCGGTGACAGCCACATGCAGGTAGAACCTACACTCTGACAAGAAAGGACATACAAGAAGCCAGCCTTGCTCTGCAAGCAAGATTACTGTAAGCAGTTTAGATAGCTAAACATTTAGTGTAAACTCTGTTGGTTTTCTATAACAATTTTGGTCCTAACACCTCTTAGTGGCTCTGAAAACACACTAAAAAAACACTTGAATTATGATGGAGATTAAAGATGGCTGCCAGCGTTTGAAGTGGTGTCCCAGATGAGTGCATGAGAATCCCGCACATCTGATTAGCTAAGTACCCTATTGGTACTAGCATCTACCCACCCTAAAAGTTTGGTGAAAAAAGGATGATGTTATTTTCTGAAACAGCAAAACTGATCACAAATTCATTACTTATTAAACCCCAATATACCAGTTCTTATAAAGTCCATCACTACTACGTATATCAACATAACTTCCATAAATGTATACCAAAACACCTAACATATAGATTTTAATGGCCAAGCAATTCTATTCTAAACAGGTCCAAGTTGCCCCGAAAATTAATTATTCAGAAGGTTATAGTTAATAAACGGTACAACTTGGGGTATGCATATATTAAGTGATCTTGTGTTTTTTATATAGGAGAATATATATGGGAAGTGGTGTTAGAAAATGAGATTTAGGTGGTACAAATTAGCCTAGAATGACCCGTGTGTCAAGCAATGATTACTAGCAAGGGTTGTGTAATCAAACTAAACTCATATATACATGTACATGTACATGTAGGAATTGAACTGTACCAGTGTGTCAAGCAATGATTACTAGCAAGGGTTGTGTAATCAAACTAGACTCACATGTACATGTACATGTATACAATCCATTTAACTCTTTGCGAGTGCCAAGTGTGTGAAATGCATTGAAAGAATTATTATTAAATACAGATGCAACACACTACTGTAAATACAATATTAAGTCACGTGCATGACTGGGCCCCCTTAAAATGCTGCATTTGAAGATACATGCATGTTTGATTTCTGAAAAGTAATTTGCTTCTCTCTCTAACACATTCCATTATCATTTTAGTAACTAGTGTCAGGAAGAATTCGTACCCACTTTAATCAAGTGCAGCTGAAAGTTTCCTACTCCTGTGCACTACAAAATTCCTGTTCTGGGTGAGTAATTTGTAAGACAGAAATATGAAAACGTTTTTTTGATGGGGGAGGGAAGTTACTGAATGTGTACTTATAAGGTTACATATGTGCACATGTATCTCTTATACAGTTATGATCAATACTTAATACCTAATCATATGTGCACATATGTACCTAAATGTAAGTACACATTCGGTAGTCAGAGGAGCTCAATCAACTACAGGCCATGCCTTTAACCACTCCCCTGTCGACCTGATATTACAAAGGTTGCACAGGTCTCATCTACTCCTTAGTTTACTGCCTTTAGTACACATTAGTATACATGTACATGTGATGTACATCGTGTATCCATGCAATGTACATGTACTTACTTGTTTAATGATAATTAGAATAACACATTTAGTAGTACATGTAGTAGACAGTACAATGTCATGAGCATGGAGTATTGATATGCCCTTGGCGATCAAAGGGTTAAAGTTTGGCTTACACCTGATAAATAGGACAAAACATTTATATCGAAATCTGTATGTAGAAGCTTGTCGACAACACGCTGCGATCATCATTTAGTAAAACTAATCAAAATAAACATTTCCGGTGAGCTGTATGATGCCTATAGATGCTTAATGTCTATTGTCCTGAATGTCCATCCGAGGGTACAATTGTATACCTGGGTGGACAGCAAAAAAAGCTTTTGCCGTTTGGTCATAGAAGGGACCTAGCTGCATTTAACGGTACTGGCTTATAGTACAAGTCTTTTCAGGATTGGGCCGAGATAAGCAAGGCTTAAATCCTTCTAGTACATGTAGAACGAGCCGTGCTAGCGGACCTATCCATTACGCTCCGCGCGGATCGGTTGGAGCATAATGGATAGGTCCGCTAGCACGGGTCATTTTACGAGTACCGAAAGGATTTTATCTCGGCCCCATTCCGAAAAGACTTGTTCTGTAAGCCAGTACCGTTAAATGCAGCTAGGTCCCTTCCGTGACCGAACGGCAAAAACATTTTTTGCTGTCCACCCGGGTGTCCAATTGTACCCCCGGGTAGACATTCAGGACAATAGACATTAAAGCCCACTAAATTGGTCAGGAAAAGCCTTCGATGTTAGCCCTAGATCTAGGATGGTTAAGTGTCTAGATCTAGGATAGTGAGCCTGGAGATGAGAGTAACATTTCTATAGATCCCATTCCCCCAAGTCGACCTGACTAGTGATACACGATTACATGTACATACACATATACACATGTACGTCATGTAATAACAACTTTACTGTTAATTGAAGGCTGGCCTCCCAAGGGTGATGGTTTGGATGGTTGGCTCCAATTAGAATCTGTATCAGTTGGCAGTGGTGGAGGTGATGACACTTCCTGCTGAGCATCCTCACCTGAGGTAGGAGATATCTGACCATTGACATAAACACACATACATACACACAACACACAACACACACACACACACACACACACACACACACACACACACACACACACACACACACACACACACACACACACACACACAACACTCACAGTATCTTATGCTGAACATTTTGTCACATTTAGAGTGTCAGCAGCTGCACAGCTTGGCAATATTTGGAACAGGCACCCAACAGCAAACAATGTTAGTCTACCAAGTCACATATCTTCTCACTTATATTGTGTCAATTAGGTCCCAAGGAAGCAGTGGCTAATCCAGAATTTATATGGGAAGGTGTTATGATATATCCCCCCCCCCCCCCCCCCCCCTTCTGTGTGAGCAAACAAAAATAGAGAGGGAATTGTGTGGTGTAAAACTATAATAAATAAGGCCTAGAGCTCTCAAAACGCAAAATGGAACACTTCACAAGGGGTTGCTTCTGGAAAGACCTAAAGCTTTTAGTTTGAGATGCAAGACATCTTCACCATAACTCCTCCCACCCCACACTATAACTTATCCCACACCATAACCCCTCCCATCCCACCATAACTCACTCCACACCATAACTCCTCCCACCTCACACTCCACCATAACTCCTCCCACCTCACTCCCCCACCATAACTCCTCCCACCTCACTCCCCACCATAACTCCTCCCACCCCACTCCCCCACCATAACTCCTCCCACCTCACACTCCACCATAACTCCTCACACTCCACCATAACTCCTCCCACCTCACTCCCACACCATAACTCCTTTCACCCCACTCCCCCACCATAACTCCTCCAAAATACACTCTCACCTTTCATCACCAGCTTGGTCACCTTCTCTGCAGTCCCCTTGTTCCCCAACCTCTCCAGTGCCTCCACCAGGCGTCTATAGGTGGCCTTTGACCCTTCCTGCTGCAGCCATGTTGACAACATCCTCTCCCTCTTGTTCTGTTCATCGTGTTCCTCACGATCAATGTCAGAGACACGCTGTGGAGTAATGAGACGTCTGCCCAGAGTCCTCCAATCAAATGGAAGCAGTGCTATTTGCCAAATGATATCACTGCTGCATTCGACATCCATAGATGTTGTCGCCTTGGAGACAGGAGTGGCCTGGGGACCTGGGGGAGGCAATTGCAATACACTACCAGCTGCATAGTAAGGTTCACCTTACACACATACACACTCGGCTATGATGAGAACTATGGTTCCCACATACCTCTCATTAGCTCCTTCACCTTCTCTGCAGCGTCGTTCTCTTCCAGGTCACACAGAACATTGTACAGCATTTTGTACGTGGCCCGGGGACCCGCTCGCCCCACCCACCTCATCAGTGCCTCTGAACGCTGGTCCTCTGGGTTACGATAGCGACCTTCTATGTCGCTAATGATCTGACCTTCTAACCCGAGTAGCTTGGCAACTACCTTCCACTTGGGTAGGAACGTGGCTATCTTCGCAATGTGTAGGTCTGTGCACTTCTTATCCATTTAGTGCGCCACAGCCGCCCGGGGCTAGCTATAAGGTAACCAAAAAGCAGTGATACGATGAACATGCACTGGTGTGGCGACTGGCGGCAAGTACAATCGCGCACACACGCACACACACACCGCGTACGAGGGGGCCCAATGGCTAACAGTCCCATTGGTCATGCATATAAAGGCCCTACAACTAAAGCAGGCGGCTCTCAGCTCGGACCGACCATTGGGTCCCGTGGCACGGAGACAGCCACTTTCAGACCGCCAGTGTGTAACCTCGTAACGTTTGGAACAGCGATGCAACTTGTTAACAACATATAGGGGCATACCTGTTTTGGGTGACGTTGATAGTTAAGCAGTCTCGGTCCCAGACCACGCATCATAAGATACTGCTACCAGTAGTCTGGCGGCCAGCCAACCAATGCGTCGAGCGCACAGTACAGAAGCGGGGTGCCGTTGCTGTGTATGGGCCCATTCCAAATATGATATTATCTCTGTGTGCCCTTAACACCCCTAATTAATTAACACACCCTTACACCCTATTGCCTTAAGCTTACTAAGTCTACATGTAACCTTTTGCTAAGTCTTATGCCAAAGAATCGTTGATCTCATCCAGGCCGTGACGCGTCGTTTAGAGTTAGACAAGAAATGTGCCTACGACGCCAGAGTTTGTGAAATAGAACTTTTAATTTTTATTTTTATTTTTACACCACTCGACTTCTGGTGGATTAGGTCCTACTGCCAGCACTATCTGTAAGAGGCTTGCATTATTCAGCATGGCCTCCTTGACCATATATACAAGCAACAATGAAAACCTTTTATCAATACAAACCTAGTACATATGTACAAAAATATTTTTTTAAAACCATACAAAAGACATAAAAAAATAATCATTGGAGTTCACTTGCTCACACATGCAATCTGGTCTGCCAAGGCATGCAGGCTCACATCTCTGAGAGTAGCCACCAAGGTGGTCCATGAGATTGGTCTCTTGCCAGTCCCCTGAAGCCATGTCCTGAATATCGCCGTGGTGATGGCCTCAGCATTTAAGTGATGCTCGTATTTGAGTGCGTCCACTTTTGTCCCATTGTCATCATTGAGGAGGAAGATCCCAAAGGTGGAGTAATTGGTGCCTATCCTCTGGATGATGTTAATGGTGCCTCCACGAGCAGGGAAGGACATTAACAGTGGGAGGGTGGGTGTACCTTTGGGAAGAGGGAGGAGGGGAGAAGATGATATGGAAGGTGACCAAGAACATTTCACAGGATTATGGCCATATGCCATAGAGTGTGGTGTATTTGGGAGGTGGGAATGGGGAGGAGTGAGACAAGATAAATGGGTGGGAAGATGAGAGATAATAACCTGACCTAGGGGGAAGGGAGGAGGAGAAGGGGGAGGGGAGGAGGAGGAGGGGGAGGGGAGGAGGAGGAGGGGAGGGGAGGAGGAGGAGGGGGAGGAGGAGGGGGAGGAGGAGGAGGGGGAGGGGAGGAGGAGGAGGGGGAGAGGAGGAGGAGGAGGGTGAGGGGAGGAGGAGGGGAGGGGAGGAGGAGGAGGAGGGTGAGGGGAGGAGGGTGAGAGGAGGAGGAGGGGAGGGTGGGTAGACTGGACCTAGGTGGGAGGGGAGGAGGGGAGGACTATCAAACAGGGGAGGTGTGGCCAAGAGCACTCCCCCATGACCACACTCATACCTAGTGACCCTGGGCGTTGGGGGGCCTGTAGTGGAGAAGGCTGCACAGGTGCTTGCTGAGGTACTGGCTGCACACCTGGGAGGGGGAGGGGGAGTGGGAGAGACAGCAGGGATCACATGATGCAACATGCAGGGCCTGTACCAGAGGACACCTTTAAACAGTACAGGTACAGACAGGTATGGCTGGTCAGAGAGTAGGGGCCTCATGTACTCGTGTGAAGCATCCAGGTACCTTCTAAGCCTCCTGCCAGTGATGACAGCCCTCACTCTGAACCTATAGTGCCATCCACCCACATCTTCACACTCGCACGCACTCTGCACTCGAACACGACGCACAATAAACTCGTGTGCGAGTGTGAACTTGTGGGTGGACGGCACTGTAGCTCACAAGACTGGGGCATAGATGACTGTTTTTTGTAGCAGATATACTGTATTGATTTTATTAGTTTTGCTATGTTAGGGAATATCTTTCAACTAAGCAGCTACATGTAGAGTGCTCCCGGGTATTATGACGAGCCTTGTATTATGACGAACGATAATCGGATTTTTAAATATATCGTGACGTATGTATTTAAAGGATAAAACAAGTGTTTTGTCCTACAGTTTTTTTTTTTTTAATGGCCTTCTTTGGACCTTCCATTGTGAAGTTACAAGTCGATATGTCGCACCCCCCTCGAAAAAATGTTTTCTAAAATCTGTCACGTTTTCTTAAGTATTGCAGAAACTACACATCATTTCCAAAAATGCAGGGCAGAATAGCTCCCGAAAGTTTCGGCGACTCGATTAATGTCGAAAACCTGCGATGCTGAGCGTTCTGGAGCACATAGTAGCTGAACGGTAACTAATATCGCTTAATTTATTATGGGCGATTTTGAGGTTTGCTTTATGGCAAAAACGACGACCGTATCAAAGCTTCATCATACGTTGTTAAACATGCCCTAGAGTGTAGATTCTGTTTTTGTTAGTTTCAGCCTAGAAATGCAAATAGCCAGGTAGCTGTAAGTCAAAATGTACGACCCGGTAGAGACGCACCTCATTATAGAACGATATGAATTTCACAATTAGCCACAAGGCAGCACAATCGGTAAGATAGCATAGCTCTGAATCTAATCTTCCAGGGCTGTCGATTGGCGCGTGCTCAGATGTCTTCTCACGCGCACGGTATACATGTACGTGGTCGATCAAAGCAGGGCCGTCGAGAGCTGGCACGGGCCCCAGGGCTATACAGTCCTTCCGGGCCCCACTAATGATCCTAGGCTAGTAGCGGCGGATCCAGGATTTCAGGCCTCTCTATATGCCTGCAGCCATTAGTGCATTTTAGAACTGAAATGAATTTAACAAAATTATATACGGTACACATTCTATTCCGCACGGAACGTTTATTGCGCCTGCGCAATGACCAAAACAAAACATCAATCACACACGTACACACAAAAGAAACAAAAAAGAGACCAGCCGGGCGGCCCGGGCCCCATGTTTAACCATGGGCCCCAGGGTCAGCAGCCCCCCCGGCCCCCCGCTCTCGGCGGCCCTGGATCAAAGCATGACCCATGTAGCACTAATTCACCACGCGCTGCAATCAGGTGAGAGCCTAAACTCCATTGCAAAGGCTGCAGGCATCCCAGAGGCAACTCTTGAGACGATACAAACATCATCCAGAGACAATTGACCGGTGTGAGTGGCCCACCGACAATTCTTTTACTCGACATTATATTATTAGCCTGACGTCACTACTTTACTTTTTTTCACATACATCTACAGCTTTATAAATGTACGCAATGCTGGGCAAATGCCACAAGTTCCATGAAATGTTGATGTGATTGCCGGTTGACTGTCAAAGCAGCTATGGCAACTGTAAACCGCTTTTGAATTATGCTTTTGTTCGTCATATTAGGCGGACTCAAATTGCACTCGCATTTTCTCTAATAATACAGATTTTTTACACAAATAGGCTATACAGTACCTGGTAATTGGTAATCAATTGTATTGGAGCAAAAAACAGACACTAAACACCTTTAGCGCGTAACTTATATTGCAACTAAGTGCAAAATTCGTCTTAATTACCCCTAGCACTCTATGTATATGTATGTGACCTTTCTACATACACATTGCAGTCATCAGCAACTGAATCACCCTAGTTCTATTTAGAGCATACTCCCACGTCATCAAGCCTACCTCCATTACTGCTCTCTCCAACCATCTTCTCTACCTGCTCAGCTATGTGGCCATATTTTAACTGTCTGAATTTATCAGCCAGGACCCTATAAGTGGCTGCCTTTCCCCTCTGACTATGCCACAACATCAACATGGTCTCTCTCCTGTTCTGCTCATCTGGTTGGTCACGACCAATGTCTGTGATGTTCTGCTCTGAGTCAAGTAGGCGTCGCCCAACACGCCTCCAATCAAAATCCAACATAGCAGTATCCAAGAGGTGATCCCTGGTGCATTCTGTGAGGGATGAGGGTGATGGGTGTGTTGGGGGTCACAGGGGTATCATGTGATGGGTGTGTTAGCGGTCACAGGGGTATCATGTGACAGGTGTGTTAATGTTCAGGGTACAGGGTCATGTGATGGGTGAGGGTTATACATGACCATAAGTGACCTAAGTTTAATTTACGCATACAAGTAATATGTAGGCCTGGAGTCGAGGTTTCTATGCTAGCATGAAAAGAGGCAGATCAAAAGAGGGGGGCGGGGCTGTAGCCCCACTCCCTTCAGATAAGTACCAAAACTAATTAACCATATGCGTTCAATTATTTCTGCCCTATTAGCGCCCGTGTTATGGATGTTCCCAAGAGGAAGCTCAAAAATGCTTTTTCATGCTAAATGAATGGAAAAGTAAAAAAACAAAAACAAAGCCCCAGACCCTCTATGGGAGGGGGCACACCTACTTCCCCCATTGTGAACATGATTTTTAGACCCCCCCCCCCCCCCCCCCATGATGAAGGCAAACATGTATAGCCAGAATTTGTATGAAATGTGCCTATCCAGTCGAGATGAGAATAGCACACTGTTTTAGAACATAGATAACACATCAGAAAAGTGTACCATTTCATGTGGTGATCTCAAGTTTGCATGTTTTAAGGAGAAGAGGTTACTAGACTAGGAATAACACCAAACATGGAGTGTTTACTAGGTATGTACATATTTGAGGCAATTGACTAATTTCCACAATAGTGTCAGTTTGACAATATATGTTTGAATTTCATGGATCCCATGCTAAATACTACCACATTATTGTACGCTTTTTGATTGGGTAACATTAAAGTATCAATTTTTCTCTTCAAACCACAATGCGAGACCCTCTTTCATTTCTCTAATTGTGTAGCTTTATAAACCTATGTTGTGTTGAGTGATAACTTTTATATGCACTTCAAAAATGTTTCTGTGCTACCTGTGGGAGGGACAGTGGCACTCTCTCCCACCTCCTCCAGTGCCCTTCCCCTCCTACCCACATTTATAAGACCACTACTTAATTCACTATGTCATTCCTTATTTACAAGGGATAAGTACTACAGGAACAAATATTTAATCCACTAAGAAGTACCAAACTTTTGCCCCTCCCCCTTTGAGGAAACACCGACTTGCACACACATACACAACACACTCGCTTGCACACACGCAGTGACACACACACGCACGCACACACACACAACACACTAGCTTACACATAACACACTCGCACACACATGCACACACTACACACTCGCACACACATACACACACGCACAACACACTAGTTTACACACAACACACACATGTACACTTGGCCAACTTGTATGGTGCACACCTCTTACCTGCATCCATTACTGAGCCTAAGGGTCATCCAACCCAGACGTGCGTGCCAGCGGTGAGGTGTGGCCAAAGGCTGATTATTCCTGCGTACACAAACACACACGCTTGCATAATGTAGGCCTATTTTGCACATCTCTTTGAGTGGCCTGCAAGCTTTTCTTTACGCGACCAGTATGTGTGTGATATGAGCACACCTAACCTATATACGCAGCCCCCATATCTAATTGCTTCTGTTGCCGATTGAATTACGATTATTCCAGAAGCCATCACCACATTACGGACCGTCTATTTTACATATGTAGCTTACTTGGTGTGAGAGCAGCTATTATCTTCGCCAGAGAGAGGCCGACTTCACTCTACCCCCTTTAATGTGTTGTTTTTTAATTTTAATTTTCCTTTTATTTACGCTTTAATAGAGCAGTTGCAGCCAACAATGGGGCCCGGGGTGCGCCAAATCTTGTCTACATTTCGGAACCTTTTTGAAGATTTCATCAATGGTGACTATTAATAAGTTTTAAAAGAACTGTTCCTATCATTGCAACCCTAATTTTACCTTCGAACTCATAGCTTGCATTTGCTAACTATCTCACCTTTTTCTTTGTTAGAAATATTAAATTAATAAAATCGAATATGCATGGTTTCTCACCCACAAATATATTTATAATAATCGATAATTATGTTTCAAATTGATTATTTAAAAATTATATTAACTAAGCAAACGATACATAATACTCGATCTGTCTAGCAGAATTTTTAACTCTGTCTCCAGCCACTTTTGCTGTCGCTTAAATCTCCAACTTTTGTTGCAACCTCATCTTGCCTCCCAGTATCATAACTACTCAGCTAGCCATGCACACCCCTGGAGGGGGTATTCTATACAGCTATTCCATCCCCGGGGCTGGGGGGTACCACCCTATGGCCCCCAGCGCCACTGGCCATCCCCTCAATTTCCTGCTGCAATTAGAACTCTTTGTTTGCCAACTGCCTCGAGGATGCAAGCCATTGGAGTGTGCAGTAGACTGTCATTTGTGTTGTCTGTACCATTTGTGTTACATGTATGTAACAGTTGTGTTATTCCCTCACTGGATTACCAAGATTGCAAAAAAAAATCTGGAAGCACATGATGTTACTAAAATAAACTACAGAGTTGTTACAAACTTAAAGGAGGAGTTGGCGTATAAAAGGAGAGTGGATCCAAAAATTTCAACCGGCCGTGCGGCTGTTTTGAATTTAAAATGGTGGCTCCATATTTATGCATAGAGGCTTGGCAACAACACTACAGCGTACATACAAGAGTTCTTCGCACACGTTTTGAATGTGCAATAATACCACTAGCACTCGCGTTTCACAGTCTGAAGTTAATAACCCTAAGTTAAAAAACTGATCACATGTTCTTATAATCATAATGGCGACCTTAGATACTCTCGGCACAAACTATACCTGGAACGGTCCTTTTCCTCTAGAGATGAAAATGAAACTGTTCTGAGTAGGTTTGAAGCAGGGAGGCTACTACTGGCACTCAGTTGCAAGCGGAACGCTACTATAAGTGTGTTGAATGGTTTTTTGCTGGACCGCGTATTGACACAACCTGAGGCCTCAAGGAGCGGAACATCCTGTTCTGGGAAGGAAATCATGTTGGACCCTGCAGGTTAGTGCGATAGATATACATGCACGTAGGCCCCTAAAAAAAAATGGGTATCTTGATTCTATACTACTAGTATACCGTTAGTACGAGAGATGAAGCCCGGTTGAACGTAAGGCCTTCAAGCTTGCCCAGCTGTGCGGCTGTCTTTGCAACCCATCTTGCACTTTAGCATCTTTCATACAGGTAAGAGTACCATAATTAGTAATCCTGTTGCTCTGTACACTACTCGCTTGGGAAGGGACAGTAGCTATCTTGTAATAAACTAGGGTCCAGTTTGTTTGCCCACACTGCAAGCAGTCATGTGTCTGGGCTAGTTCCAGGGTGCAGTCTGGTCATTACCTTGCTAATTAGAAGAGTACTGTTTGGATTTAGTAATATCAATGCAAATGAGAGACTTCACCTTTGCTGGCATATTACCTTGCCAGTACATGACTTTCTCTGTATTTGCTGGTATGGGTGAAGTGAAGCAGGGATACATCTGCTCAGGTGGGGTCTGAGATGATTGATTTGATTTTTTATGTTCATTCAGTTTATGTGAACAGACTGTACCAGCAAGTGGTACCTGATGCAGCAAAAGAGTCCATGAAGAAGGCAAGCCCTCACTATGCTACAAGTGGAGAGGTTAGCCTTTAATTCCTGTCGCATACATGTATGTGTGTACGAGCCAGTGGTGTAGCGAGGGGAGGGCAGGGGGGGGGGGGGGGGGGGGGGGGGGGGCAATTGCCCCCGGGCGCCGACCTAAGGGGGGCGCCAAAATGCCTAGGTGTTTACTATAAATATCATTGCAATGCGTACCGGATAATAAGCCGAGGAAAGGCTTATGTTAATGCTCGTATGTTTATTGATTAGAAACAGCAAGCCCATACATACTGTTGATGAAATTGTTATTTTCGTATAATTGGAGCTGAATTTTGGAACAAGAAATTATGCAGCAGGGCGCCCCCCCCCCCCGCTGGTATATTTGGCAGGGGGGACCCCCCCCCACACCCCCCCCCCCCCCCCGCTCATATATTTTGCCAAACGCAAGGGGAACCCCCCCCCCCCCCCCCCCCTCCGCTCGTATGTTCAGCCAAACGCAAGAGGGGGGGGGGGGGGGGGGGGGGGGGGGGGGGGGCGCCATTAGTGCATTTTGCCCCCGGGCGCCCAACACCCTCGCTACGCCACTGGTACGAGCTACATACATGTATGTGTGTATGAGCTACATACATGTATGTGTGTATGAGCTACATACATGTATGTGTGTATGAGCTACATACATGTATGCGTGTGTGAGCTACATACATGTATGTGTGTACGATCTACATACATGTATGTGTGTATGAGCTACATACATGTATGTGTGTATGAGCTACATACATGTATGTGTGTACGATCTACATACATGTATGTGTGTATGAGCTACATACATGTATGTGTGTACGATCTATATACATGTATGTGTGTATGAGCTACATACATGTATGCGTGTGTGAGCTACATACATGTATGTGTGTACGATCTACATACATGTATGTGTGTATGAGCTACATACATGTATGCGTGTGTGAGCTACATACATGTATGTGTGTACGATCTACATACATGTATGTGTGTATGAGCTACATACATGTATGTGTGTACGATCTACATACATGTATATGTGTATGAGCTACATACATGTATATGTGTACGATCTACGTACATGTATGTGTGTATGAGCTACATACATGTATGTGTGTACGATCTACATACATGTATGTGTGTATGAGCTACATACATGTATGTGTGTATGAGCTACATACATGTATGTGTGTATGAGCTACATACATGTATGTGTGTATGAGCTACATACATGTATGTGTGTGTGAGCTACATACATGTATATGTGTACAATCTACATACATGTATGTGTGTATGAGCTACATACATGTATATGTGTACGATCTACATACATGTATGTGTGTATGAGCTACATACATGCATGTGTGTACGATCTACATACATGTATGTGTGTATGAGCTACATACATGTATGTGTGTATGAGCTACATACATGTATGTGTGTATGAGCTACATACATGTATATGTGTACGATCTACATACATGTATGTGTGTATGAGCTACATACATGTATGTGTGTACGATCTACATACATGTATGTGTGTATGAGCTACATACATGTATGTGTGTACGATCTACATACATGTATGTGTGTATGAGCTACATACATGTATGTGTGTACGATCTACATACATGTATGTGTGTATGAGCTACATACATGTATGTGTGTACGATCTATATACATGTATGTGTGTATGAGCTACATACATGTATGCGTGTGTGAGCTACATACATGTATGTGTGTACGATCTACATACATGTATGTGTGTATGAGCTACATACATGTATGCGTGTGTGAGCTACATACATGTATGTGTGTACGATCTACATACATGTATGTGTGTATGAGCTACATACATGTATGTGTGTACGATCTACATACATGTATGTGTGTATGAGCTACATACATGTATATGTGTACGATCTACGTACATGTATGTGTGTATGAGCTACATACATGTATGTGTGTACGATCTACATACATGTATGTGTGTATGAGCTACATACATGTATGTGTGTATGAGCTACATACATGTATGTGTGTATGAGCTACATACATGTATGCGTGTGTGAGCTACATACATGTATGTGTGTACGATCTACATACATGTATGTGTGTATGAGCTACATACATGTATGTGTGTACGATCTACATACATGTATGTGTGTATGAGCTACATACATGTATATGTGTACGATCTACATACATGTATGTGTGTATGAGCTACATACATGTATGTGTGTACGATCTACATACATGTATGTGTGTATGAGCTACATACATGTATGTGTGTATGAGCTACATACATGTATGTGTGTATGAGCTACATACATGTATGTGTGTACGATCTACATACATGTATGTGTGTATGAGCTACATACATGTATGTGTGTACGATCTACATACATGTATGTGTGTATGAGCTACATACATGTATGCGTGTGTGAGCTACATACATGTATGTGTGTATGAGCTACATACATGTATGCGTGTGTGAGCTACATACATGTATGTGTGTACGATCTACATACATGTATGTGTGTATGAGCTACATACATGTATGTGTGTACGATCTACATACATGTATGTGTGTATGAGCTACATACATGTATGTGTGTATGAGCTACATACATGTATGTGTGTACGATCTACATACATGTATGTGTGTACGATCTACATACATGTATGTGTGTACAATCTACATACATGTATGTGTGTATGAGCTGCATACATGTATGTGTGTACGATCTACATACATGTATGTGTGTACGATCTACATACATGTATGTGTGTATGAGCTACATACATGTATGTTTGTACGAGCTGCATACATGTAATGTACATGTGTTATGTGATACCCACATCTATGCAGCATGTGTCTTCTTATATCTCCTGTGCCTCCTCCCTCTTTCCCCTCTCTTTCTTCTTTCCCTCCCACTCACCTCCCTACCTCACCCCTCTCTCCCCTTCCTTCCCCGCACTTCCCTTCACTCTTTAGACTCTAGACTTTTAGCAAAGCTATCCTTGATGGTCGGCATGAGATGGCCATGTTGCTGTGGTCATTCCCTAATCACCCCCCTTCTCCTCCCTCTAGAGCTCCCCATGGTTACCATATAGACTCCATGGGATGTTGACCATGATGAGGTCAGGACACGTAGGGACCTTCACCACACCCACCTCTTATTCAGTGTAGATCCTGTGGGCTGTGATGATTTGGATGATGCCCTCTCAATCGGGTGGGTGTGCCTTGTTCATGTATAAGGGGTTGAAGGTCAAGTTGGCCTGAACTGGGCATGCTGTATTTGGGATTGAAGGTCTCTGTTTATCTGGCACCCTACAGAATGGTGTCCAGCACAGAAGGGTGTTAGGTGATAGTAGAAAAGAGGTAGGGATTATTTAGTGGTAAGAGTGGGTGGAGGTATGCCTGTGTATTGGGTGACTATTTGAGCATTTATGCATGCATTCCTGTTCCTGTCTACATTGTAGGATTCAGGGTGATCGGCTAAATATTTGGAGAGTTCCATTCCAAAGGGAAGCCTCTCTATATGCCTGCAGCCATTAGTGCATAAAACAAAGCACTAAGAAAATCTCTCCTCTACAAGGTGTTTTTTTTTTTCTTCGTTGTATTTTTTTAATTCCTTTGTGTGTGTGTGTGTTTTTTTTATTAATTTTTTTATTTTATGTTATTTTATTTTTTTGCTTAGTACAATTACAAGGTCTTACAGTACAAGCCGTGCGCGGGCCCAACGCCAGTCATGTACTCATTTGGGTAGAAAAATGACAGAGATGCAAAGTCATCGAAACTACCATGTAGCTCATCAAAATTTGACACTCTAACCTACTGATCGAACAGGTCGACGTCCGGTCTTTGTCATGTGCACGTGATGATTTACCTTTGAGCCACGCTCACCTTTCAAACTGATGTAAAACCTCACAGTGCTTGCACAATATGTAACAGTGATCAGTAACTATACAGAAAGGTACATGGATAAGAACTAAGAACACAATGCAACTCGCGGTTTCGAGAACAAATTAACGGTACAAACGTACATCAGTTGTACATGTAGGGGAACCGTAAAGGGCGCGATCAAGTACTAAGAAGCACTTGATCTGCCCGTTTTTACAACGTAAAAACGACGTAGCCAGAAGGTCTGTGCGAGAATCCAAAGAGCTCAAAACTGCGCCATTGTAAGGATGTTCAACTCACGTGACTTCTGGTTGGATCCAGGCGCCTTTTATACGCAAATTTGCGCTCAGATTGCGCGGCCTGCGCAACTATTTACGTACCACCTCCTCCTTTAAATGCTCTTTCCCACATGCACCCTGTATAGCACCTCCCTTCCCCCCCAAGTGACCAAAATAGAATATTGGTTTAGCTTCCTTGTGCACGCTGCCACCAACACAAGCACACCACAACCAATTACAGCCACCACAACAAGATGATCAGCCCATGGCTTGATCCACCACACAACACAGCATTACAACACACAGCACTCATGAGCGGGGCCACAAACAAACATTTGATTTAGAGGGGGTGGGCCCACACCCCCTCACGGAAAAAACCTACAGTGAGGAAAAACCCTTTTAGGGATAAAAACCTCAAAGCAGGAGAAATAACCGCACAATTAATCGCTCTGCAACAGTTATAACAAATAGTTCGTAGTTCCAGCCCGTCTTCAGGAAGGTCTACACTTTGATTAAGGAACGTCAACAGTTGTACCTACAGGATTGACAACACCACCAAACCAAACACAAGGAAAAAGTTAGCAGCACGTGCACACAAGCTTAGAATGAACAACTGTAGTACAGTACAAGCCTTTTAAACCTCCAACACATGGTCCATCACGTGCTATACAACCAATCACATTTGGGAGGGAGCTAAATTTCTGTCTAATTCACCGTGTTCAAACGTCAGAAATGTATATCTCCCTCCCACATGCACCCTGTATAGCACCTCCCTTCCCCCCCAAGTGACCAAAATAGAATATTGGTTTAGCTTCCTTGTGCACGCTGCCACCAACACAAGCACACCACAACCAATTAGAGCCACAAAGAACGGGTTAGACCTCCGGGCATAGTGTTAACATGACATGTGCTACCCGTCTGTGGCTGTTTGACTGTTAGCCGGACCCCCTAGCCTGCAGGCTGTGCATGCTAAACACTACCAGTCTTCTTCAAATGCTCACAAGTTTTTGCTGGAGTTGCGTGGTGGCCACCATGCCTGAGAACACAGCTGTAAGGAGAGACAGGGGAGTCAGCTGGGCCGGTATATGAAATCAACTCAAACAATGGTATGCCAATGCCACCGAGGCTTGCCCATACCCAACCAGTAACCGTTCCACCGAGGATTGGAAACTGCCACAAGTCACTAGCCACCGAGGCCGGGAATCAACAGCCACCAAGGCTGACACAATACACACAGCCACCAAGGCTGACAATACACCCAGCCACCATACACACAGCCAAGGCTGACAATACACACAGCCACCAAGGCTGACAATACACACAGCCACCATACACACAGCCAAGGCTGACAATACACACAGCCCCCAAGGCTGACAATACGTACAACCACGTAGCCCCCAAGGCTGACTTTCATGCACTATAGCAAAGTTCTTAGCCTGTCACTGGGTATCCCCGGTATAAAAGTTCAGCCGCATGGCAAGCACGTTTGTGTTGGGGAACTTCCCATTAAACAGTGCAGAACCTGATCTGCCAGGTCTGATAAGCAGTGCCGAAAGTGGCAGCAACAAGCATTCAATCACAAATGGTGCCCATCCACCCCCCTGTCGGTACAACAGCGGCCAGAAGGGGGCAGACTCCAGCATGGCACCACCAATGTCCCCTGTGCTTTACAGCATTCAGCATGTTTGAGGACCCTGGGTATTAGCGCCGGTGGGGGACACCACCAATTGTTCTCCCCAAACCAATTTACCGTAAAAGCATCCACAGCTTCTGAGCCCGGACATGCATAACGAGAATTGAACCTCTTCACCTGAGCATTATAGTGTGTGGCAAATCTATCCACAGTATGTGGGCCCCATGTGGCTTCTAACATTTCAAATATTGTATGGTCAATATACCAATCATCATGATCAATTATACGACTGAAGTAATCTGCCAACTGATTTTCGTCCCTTGGTACCCACTCAGGCTCCAGCTTTATGTTATGCACCACACAGCTTTTAAACACCCTTAGTGCCTCTACCTGCAGATGAGGTTTGCTGCTACCCACTTGCAAGATTCTGACCACATTTTGGTTATCAGTAAACCACCGCACATGCATACCACACAACTTGGAAGCCACTGATTCTAAAACCCTACCCACTGCCACCAGCTCCCGCCATGTGGAGCTCTGGCCTGCCTCCTCAGGCAACCAGTTACCCTGTGCAATATGCATTCCATGCTCCACAGTATATCCCCCATAACCTGTATCACTAGCATCAGAGTACACACATCTGACTGCCGATGGACTGTGCCATATAGGTTGTGAGTTGTATAGGTCCAGGCATTCCACCCAAAACTGCAACTCTACTTTTGCCTCTGGAGTTATGACTAGCATATCACACCATGTATTCCTGCCTTGCAGCATCGCGTACAAGGCACGTGTCATAAACCTGGATAGTGATCCTAAGGCTAGGCTCATAGCGACGATTTTTCCCACCAGGCTTGCTATGAATTTCGCTCTTAAGGCTGTTTGGCTAGCTGCTATTTGAAGGTTAGCTTTTAACCCATTAATCTTTTTGGCTGGCACTGAAATACATCCTTGTTTCAAGTCCACTTCGAACCCTAGCCATTGCAGCCTATGCGTGGGTGTCCATACTGATTTTAGTTCATTATGAACCCACCCCGCCTTTGCTAAAGTCTCTTTTACCCAGCAGCTGCAACTGAGTGCTTCAACCTCGTTTTGCGATGCACAGATGCCATCATCAAGGTACACAACTGACTTAAGCCCCTTACTACGCCATAACCGCACCAAAACCCTCATTAGTTTTGTGAATACATATGGTGCTGATGACAGCCCAAACGGCAATGCTACAAATGTGTAGAATTTACCATCCCATTCAAACCCCAAGTACTTACGATGATGTGGTGCCACGTCAATGTGATGGTATCCAGACTTGAGGTCAAATGCAAACATCCACTCACCAGGTTCAAACAGGGCCAATGCCACACGCAAGTCCTCATATTTGAATTTCTGCTTCCAGAGAAATTTATTTACATGTCTCAGATTCAGCACCAGTCGCTTTTTTCCAGATTGATTGGTAATCACAGAGAGGGGACTGCAAACATATGGTGGGTCTGTAACTGTCTCAATATACCCTCCCTTTAGCAGATCAACAACAGCTGCTTCTACAAATTGCCTATCAACTAAAGCTGATTGCTGATTGGGACGCGAGTATGGTGTGGGCTCAGCATATAATGGTAGCACATAACCATTTTCTATAGTATCTAGTATCCATGGAGGGGCACCTAAGTCCTCCCTCCAAAATGCTAGGCCCTCCTTAAGGCGCCCCCTTACAGAACCCTCATTCTTCTCACCCTCCTGTACTTCCCAACACCTGCTAGGCATGCATTCTAACACCTCACAACTCTGCTCAAAATGTGAAGGTGACACATTCACCACCTCCCCTTCAACCATGTCTTGCACCACGTGCTCACACGTCGGAAAAGGATACGCAACAGCTCCCGCTTTTGGGCATTCCTTCCTCCAGTGACCGGCATCCCCGCACTGAAAGCATGTACCCATAGGGAAACGCGGAGACGGCTTCGGCGCAGCGGCTTTTGCGGGTTCCACGAACGGAGCCTTGGAGAGGAATGGCGCACCACCTGCGGTCACCACGGCCGTAGAGAGAACCTCCTTCGCCTTAACCTCTCGCAACTTTCTTTTCTTGGCCAGCTTCTTCTCCGCTAGTCGCTCGGCCTTTTCCATCCTTTTTTCGTCCTCCGAATCGTCCGCCAGGTCATCATCCTCATATTCTTCCACGACGGCCCATCCAGACTCGGAGCGATCGGCGAACTTAATCATCTTCTGCCTGCGCGTGATAAGCTCCATGCCTTGCGTCATTTCGCTGGCAGCCCGCTCCAGCAACTCTTCTGAACGCGGCGCCGCCACCTCCAACTTCTTCAAGCACGCTTTCGCCGCCTCCATCTTCTCCACCACCTGTTCGTTAAATCGGAACTGGAGCTCATTACCACGCTTCTTGAAGGCATACGTCTCCTTTCGTGCGCTTCTTGCTAGTTTCAGCGAGGTTTCTTCTTGCCCTTGGCGCACTATTTTAAGCTCCTCTTGCACTTTCTTCATGCCATCGAGGAGTTCGGCAACTGCTTCCGCTGACATGCTGAGGTACGCCGAAAAAGTTAGCAGCACGTGCACACAAGCTTAGAATGAACAACTGTAGTACAGTACAAGCCTTTTAAACCTCCAACACATGGTCCATCACGTGCTATACAACCAATCACATTTGGGAGGGAGCTAAATTTCTGTCTAATTCACCGTGTTCAAACGTCAGAAATGTATATATACAATACCCACACACAGTTCAAAGTAAAATAATATATATACTATAGACACGTCTGCTGTCACCTATTCTCATGACGAGGAGAAGGTGCATTTACTACGTTTAATTAGTTCCTTCCCCATGAGGTCATCACACTTCTCCAGCTTCAGAGCCAGCCTGTGCTGTCCTATGTGCCTAAGAGCCTCCAAGAGGTCCTCTGTACAGGGAAAGGATTTCTCGGGAGGGGCCCAGTTCAGCCAGAGGTCCAGGAGCTCCTGGAAGTAGTCCTGGTCCTGGGAAATCCCCTTCTTTGCCACGATGTTATCTATCTCCTTCACAGTAAACCCCAGCTCACGACCAATGTCCCTCCATTTGGCCTTGGCACCTTTCACAATCTCAAAGAGAGCATCAACATCTTCAGGGTCCAACAGGTGGCCCATACCTTCATCAACTGAAACACAAGCAGTGTTTAAGTCGCCATTACACAGCAAACCACCTCTCAACATACACAGAATTTAAACCATTGTCACATACATGTACATGGTATGCCAATCATGTGATGTAAGGGGGAGGGGCCCTGGTCATGTGATGTGAGGGGCCCTAGTCATGTGATGAGAGGAGGGGCCCTAGTCATGTGATGGAAATCACGAAAAGTGGTTCATAGAACCAACATGCAAACAGATGGAAGGAAAAAAAGTATACATGTAACTGATTTGTGTAATAACCCTTTATAGCACATGGCTTCTTTCTAACAATATGGTTGACCATATATGAGGCGAGTGCCCATGCCCACACATAGCACTCTCACCTTTAGATGCTTGAAGCTGTGCTGTTGAAGCTTGAAGCTGGGCTGTTGGTGCTTGAAGCTGGGCTGTTGGTGCTTGAAGCTGTGCTGTTGGTGCTTGAAGCTGTGCTGTTGGTGCTTGAAGCTTAGCTGTTGGTGCTTGAAGCTTAGCTGTTGGTGCTTGAAGCTTAGCTGTTGGTGGTGGATCTGAAGGAAAATGACAAAGTGATCAGTAGAGCCAATGAAGATACAATAGAGGTCTACTGTACAGGGCACAGTGGTTTAAAACCATAGCTGACCAGGACATTTTCAAATTACTGTATACAAATATGACTAACTTGTTTGTATCCTGATTTATAATGAGGTGATTAAATAAATATAAGTTATTAAATAAAGTTAATACGATAAAATCAAGACAGATTAATCAAATTCAACAGATTTATATAAATTCCATTATTGTAATGAATTGATATGTATTAATGGCATATTATATTACACTAAACAGGTACTAAATGATGTAGGAATTAAAATTTAATAATTATCCCAGAATAGTTAATTAAATTCAAGGCAAAAAATCAAGATTCTTTATACTTTATAATAATAAAATACATTGAATAACTAACATAATTTATAATCATGAATGTATTACAGTTCAGAAAGATAGATTCTAATAGGCTATCCTCAAGTTAAAGGCAACTACTTGATTCAGTCTGTTTTTTCGGACTTTTTCAATTCCTGCCTAAGACTAGTATACCCTGTCCGACCAAGCTTGTAAGTAGATAAAATAAATAGAGCCTCATCTAAACTAATCTCTCTGCTAACCATTTCCTTGCGGAACAACTTGAGACCTACTGCAGCTACAGCCCTGTCATGTATGTAATTCTCCCTATGAAGCATGTATCCTAACAATTGAGTAGTTGTTATTTTTTGCATTTCTGCTTCCTCCTTCAATAGAGCAAACAAAGCATCTGTTCTCCTTTTGGAATGATGAGGGCTCAGTGCATCGAGTGGGGCAATTGTGCTGGTACTTGCTTCATCTTGTTCTTTTTCGATCTCTTCCACTTCATCTCCTTCATGTTCATCTGAACTCTGAGCAGCCATTGGCTCATCGGTAACATCAGGTTTTAAAAACCTCTCTTGCTGAAACTCCATAAATGCCTTCTTTGTACTTTCGCTCTTCTGCCGTTTGCTTAATTTAGCCCATCTACTCCTAAGACGACGAAAGCGATAAACCCACCGATCAAGACCTATAGGCTCGTCCACTATTCCTTCATCGTTCATAAATCGTCTGGCTGCCTCCACGTTGCTTTTAACCTTCATTACGTACCTTTCAAACACTTCTTGATTGCTAATACTAGTGCTACGGTCGTCGGCCATGATTACAAAAGCAAGTTAAGTTGTGATTATTAACAATTTTGGATCGTTAGTTGCTTGTGTTTATAGCGTTTTTAAAAATCCAAACTTTGAAGCGGCAAGAAGCGGCGCGTGTTAATAGGTAGGCATTTAATAGCAGAAAGCTTTTACTATATTACTTTGCTTGAGAGGGCCGCCCTTTTTCACCCGTTTGTTCCCTTAGGCGGTTACACGTGATTATATTACATTGCGCAACCGTGTAATCCAATTAAATTTACGTTCTATGACGAGCTATGCGTACAAAAATTATACCAGTATCTGTAAGAAGGTTTTAAGAATATATAGCTACTTTATTTACTTTCAATCACTCACAGTGATTTTAAAATAATTTGTAACACACAAATACATCGGTTGAACACATTTACCTCCATTTAATACTTTGCACTTGACTATCAGGGCCAATATTAGGCCCAATTTGAAGTTGGAGCACAAATTATGATAGCTCAGGGAGTTTAAAACCATTAAAAAAAATAAAGTCTGACAATTATACCCTGACCCCATGTCATGGTCTTAAACCACTGTGCAGGGGTCCAATAGAGGTCTACTGTACAGGGGTCCAATAGAGGTCTACTGTACAGGGGTCCAATAGAGGTCTACTGTACAGGGGTCCAATAGAGGTCTACTGTCTATTGCAAATAGGCTCTTTTATAAATGGTAGACCTAAAACAAGCCCCCATACTGGTTATACCAGACTCTGCCATCGCATGCTCCAATCGTATGTTCCAGGTCTGCTCCTTTATTAACCTGTTACTAGAGTTACTCAGTAGACCTCAAAAGATCTGCTGCTGGTAAACCCAAGCATTTAAAATTACACTACATGTACATGTAATTATGGCCAGTCAAAAACTGATGTGCATACAAATCTTCCTTGAAACTGGAATTGGATTAGTAGAAGCCTGAGAAGTAAGGAAAGGATCCAGATTGAACCCTAATGGATAAAGTACTTGTACATAACACCATCATACATGCATAACAGTATCTTACCGAGGGCATCAGCAAGTTTCAGTGCACTGTCTCCTTCTGGTTCTGCTAGGTCTGGTTTTGTCAGCACCTTGACAAGCTTTCTGTAAGTAGCCTTGACATCCTGACGTAGCCTTGACATCCTGACGTAGCCATGTGCTGAACATCTCTCTCTTCTGAGCATTCACATCACCAACGTTGTTCCTTTTGATGACATTCAGTGCACTTTCAGCTTTTTACCTCAAGTCGTATAAACTTCAATATACAACTTCTAGACTAAGACTACTCTAAACAGCGCTATCTAATTAGTCGTTCTATCTTGTTTATTAATATACGACCTTTCCCTTAATACCGGTATATTATCTCTGACTGTACACGCTAGCTGGCGACGAGTGGTCACAAATCTTGACAGGTCACAGATTTCGACAGCCGTTTATAATTAGCTGTTCGCAAAGCAGACTGCTCGCATAAGTGACATGTTACCCAAGTTGACCCGTGGGTTTGGACCAATTTGAATGGTTATGAAGCGATATTTGCGGCATAAATTAGAATCGGAGCGCCACTTAGGCGAATCGCGTTTCAGTTCAGTTCTTGTATTTTGAATCCCTCCCCCTTCCCTCCCCACCCCCGTTTTCGTACTCAACCAGGGCTAATTTAATCAGGTCATAAAATTCAAACCCCGGCCCCTTATACCAAAATACTGGATCTGCCCTGCCAAGCAGGGATGTGGCCAGTAAAAGTTTGTTAACATTTGCGAGTTAATAAACCTAACTAGAATTATTTAGTAAGCTATACGTACATTTACATACATGTAGCCAGCCGTGTTTCTGTTATGACAACCATTTATTCAATAATGCTCAAGATGGCGGCACCTGTAACCAAACATTGTTCAAAGGCTCCTCGAACTAGAAAAGTCTATGCAATGGAAAAACAAGTGGTATGAAAACGTGTACCAATGTGCTGCAAATCTTAATAACGGGTGGCAACTCAATTTTTCGTTAAGATAAAGAGGGGAATACAATAATTAGGTCAGAAAACATTGATTTTGTGTATATGTTAATGGGAAGCTATGTTTTGCTTTCCCGAACTGAAATTTTTTTCAACACAAATTCTAATTACACTACCCCTATGTACTAGCAACGGAACAGATGCTATAGGATGTCTTTTTGAACACCATCACATTCCTGGTGACCACCGATTTCTGCATATGCCCCGCTTAATGTGTGATATCTGCTTTGCTGGTTGGCAAGTTTTTAGTAACTAAAAGACGAAGGACTACGCTTCAAAACATGTCTAAACACTGCAAAGCTACATGTATTTAGTGGTTAAAAAGGGAGACCATCAAATTTTGTTGCGAAAGGCGGGTGAAACGGAATATTAGGTGGAAGTTTTTAGTAATTATAGTCAGCATTTTGGGGAATTTTTGGAGAATTTTGGTGTGCATGGCATTTTTTCGGCAGGTCTACATGTACCACCGGCTATACTACATGTACCTGTACATATTGGTGACGTAATCCTTTGAGTTGCTACTGGTCAGTATATAGTGTAGAGCTAACTGAATGAAAGGAATTCCTATTGAAATCGGGATGGTGTTTACAGTATCAAAAAAATTGGGGTGTAGCAATTTGTACCAATAGGACCATGAGGGGTGTACCAATAGGACCATGAGGGGTGTACCAATAGGACAATGAGGGGTGTTATTTAATAACTCACTATTAGCTGCAGGCCCGCCTCCATACAGCATCCCCCTGGTCACACCTTCAATCTGGTCTGCCAAGGTGTACAGGCTCACTTCTCTGAGAGTAGCCACCAAAGTGCTCCATGAGATTGGTCTCCTGCCAGTCCCCTGAAGCCATGTCCTGAATATCGCCGTGGTGATGGCCTCGGCATTTAAGTGATGCTCATATTTGAGTGCGTCCACTTTTGTCCCATTGTCATCATTGAGGAGGAATATCCCAAAGGTGGAGTAGTTGGAGACTATCATCTGGATGATGTTAATGTTGCCCCCACGAGAAGGGAAGGACATTAACAGTGGGAGGGAGGGTGGACCTAGGAGAAGATACAGAAGGTGACCAAGAACATTCCACAGGATTATGGCCATATGTCATAGAGTGTGGTGTATTTGGGAGGTGGGAATGGGGAGGAGTGAGACAAGATAAATGGGTGGGAAGATGAGAGATAATAACCTGACCTAGGGGGAAGGGAGGAGGAGAAGGGGAGAGGGGAGGAGGAGGAGGGGGAGGGGAGGAGGAGGAGGGGAGGGGAGGAGGAGGAGGGGGAGGAGGAGGAAGAGGAGGAGGAGGGGGAGGGGAGGAGGAGGACGGGGAGAGGAGGAGGAGGAGGGTGAGGGGAGGAGGAGGGGAGGGGAGGAGGAGGAGGAGGGTGAGGGGAGGAGGGTGAGAGGAGGAGGAGGGGAGGGTGGGTAGACTGGACCTAGGTGGGAGGGGAGGAGGGGAGGACTATCAAACAGGGGAGGTGTGGCCAAGAGCACTCCCCCATGACCACACTCATACCTAGTGACCCTGGGCGTTGGGGGGCCTGTAGTGGAGAAGGCTGCACAGGTGCTTGCTGAGGTACTGGCTGCACACCTGGGAGGGGGAGGGGGAGTGGGAGAGACAGCAGGGATCACATGATGCAACATGCAGGGCCTGTACCAGAGGACACCTTTAAACAGTACAGGTACAGACAGGTATGGCTGGTCAGAGAGTAGGGGCCTCATGTACTCGTGTGAAGCATCCAGGTACCTTCTAAGCCTCCTGCCAGTGATGACAGCCCTCACTCTGAACCTATAGTGCCATCCACCCACATCTTCACACTCGCACGCACTCTGCACTCGAACACGACGCGCGCGACTCACAATAAACTCGTGTGCGAGTGTGAACTTGTGGGTGGACGGCACTGTAGCTCACAAGACTGGGGCATAGATGACTGTTTTTTGTAGCAGATATACTGTATTGATTTTATTAGTTTTGCTATGTTAGGGAATATCTTTCAACTAAGCAGCTACATGTAGAGTGCTCCCGGGTATTATGACGAGCCTTGTATTATGACGAACGATAATCGGATTTTTAAATATATCGTGACGTATGTATTTAAAGGATAAAACAAGTGTTTTGTATTGTATACACATGTGTTTCCTACAGTTTTTTTTTTTTTTAATGGCCTTCTTTGGACCTTCCATTGTGAAGTTACAAGTCGATATGTCGCACCCCCCTCGAAAAAATGTTTTCTAAAATCTGTCACGTTTTCTTAAGTATTGCAGAAACTACACATCATTTCCAAAAATGCAGGGCAGAATAGCTCCCGAAAGTTTCGGCGACTCGATTAATGTCGAAAACCTGCGATGCTGAGCGTTCTGGAGCACATAGTAGCTGAACGGTAACTAATATCGCTTAATTTATTATGGGCGATTTTGAGGTTTGCTTTAAACTTTAGCAAAAACGACGACCGTATCAAAGCTTCATCATACGTTGTTAAACATGCCCTAGAGTGTAGATTCTGTTTTTGTTAGTTTCAGCCTAGACATGCAAATAGCCAGGTAGCTGTAAGTCAAAATGTACGACCCGGTAGAGACGCACCTCATTATAGAACGATATGAATTTCACAATTAGCCACAAGGCAGCACAATCGGTAAGATAGCATAGCTCTGAATCTAATCTTCCAGGGCTGTCGATTGGCGCGTGCTCAGATGTCTTCTCACGCGCACGGTATACATGTACGTGGTCGATCAAAGCAGGGCCGTCGAGAGCTGGCACGGGCCCCAGGGCTATACAGTCCTTCCGGGCCCCACTAATGATCCTAGGCTAGTAGCGGCGGATCCAGGATTTCAGGCCTCTCTATATGCCTGCAGCCATTAGTGCATTTTAGAACTGAAATGAATTTAACAAAATTATATACGGTACACATTCTATTCCGCACGGAACGTATACAATTTTATTGCGCCTGCGCAATGACCAAAACAAAACATCAATCACACACGTACACACAAAAGAACAAAAAAGAGACCAGCCGGGCGGCCCGGGCCCCATGTTTAACCATGGGCCCCAGGGTCAGCAGCCCCCCCGGCCCCCCGCTCTCGGCGGCCCTGGATCAAAGCATGACCCATGCAGCACTAATTCACCACGCGCTGCAATCAGGTGAGAGCCTAAACTCCATTGCAAAGGCTGCAGGCATCCCAGAGGCAACTCTTGAGACGATACAAACATCATCCAGAGACAATTGACCGGTGTGAGTGGCCCACCGACAATTCTTTTACTCGACATTATATTATTAGCCTGACGTCACTACTTTACTTTTTTTCACATACATCTACAGCTTTATAAATGTACGCAATGCTGGGCTAATGCCATAAGTTCTATGAAATGTTGATGTGATTGCCGGTTGACTGTCAAAGCAGCTATGGCAACTGTAAACCGCTTTTGAATTATGCTTTTGTTCGTCATATTAGGCGGACTCAAATTGCACTCGCATTTTCTCTAATAATACAGATTTTTTACACAAATAGGCTATACAGTACCTGGTAATTGGTAATCAATTGTATTGGAGCAAAAAACAGACACTAAACACCTTTAGCGCGTAACTTATATTGCAACTAAGTGCAAAATTCGTCTTAATTACCCCTAGCACTCTATGTATATGTATGTGACCTTTCTACATACACATTGCAGTCATCAGCAACTGAATCACCCTAGTTCTATTTAGAGCACACTCCCACGTCATCAAGCCTACCTCCATTACTGCTCTCTCCAACCATCTTCTCTACCTGCTCAGCTATGTGGCCATATAGTAACTGTCTGAATGTCCTAGCCAGAACCCTATAAGTGGCTGCTGACCCCTTCTGACTACGCCACATCATCAACATGGTCTCTCTCCTGTTCTGCTCATCTGGTTGGTCACGACCAATGTCCGCGATGTACTGCTCTGAGTCAAGTAGGCGTCGCCCAACACGCCTCCAATCAAAATCCAACATAGCAGTATCCAAGAGGTGATCCCTGGTGCATTCTGTGAGGGATGAGGGTGATGGGTGTGTTGGGGGTCACAGGGGTATCATGTGATGGGTGTGTTAGCGGTCACAGGGGTATCATGTGACAGGTGTGTTAGTGGTCAGGGTACAGGGTCATGTGATGGGTGAGGGTTATACATGACCATAAGTGACCTAAGTTTAATTTACGCATACAAGTAATATGTAGGCCTGGAGTCGAGGTTTCTATGCTAGCATGAAAAGAGGCAGATCAAAAGAGGGGGGCGGGGCTGTAGCCCCACTCCCTTCAGATAAGTACCAAAACTAATTAACCATATGCGTTCAATTATTTCTGCCCTATTAGCGCCCGTGTTATGGATGTTCCCAAGAGGAAGCTCAAAAATGCTTTTTCATGCTAAATGAATGGAAAAGTAAAAAAACAAAAACAAAGCCCCAGACCCTCTATGGGAGGGGGCACACCTACTTCCCCCATTGTGAACATGATTTTTAGACCCCCCCCCCCCCCCCCATGATGAAGGCAAACATGTATAGCCAGAATTTGTATGAAATGTGCCTATCCAGTCGAGATGAGAATAGCACACTGTTTTAGAACATAGATAACACATCAGAAAAGTGTACCATTTCACATGGTGATCTCAAGTTTGAACAAATGCATGTTTTAAGGAGAAGAGGTTACTAGACTAGGAATAACACCAAACATGGAGTGTTTACTAGGTATGTACATATTTGAGGCAATTGACTAATTTCCACAATAGTGTCAGTTTGACAATATATGTTTGAATTTCATGGATCCCATGCTAAATACTACCACATTATTGTACGCTTTTTGATTGGGTAACATTAAAGTATCAATTTTTCTCTTCAAACCACAATGCGAGACCCTCTTTCATTTCTCTAATTGTGTAGCTTTATAAACCTATGTTGTGTTGAGTGATAACTTTTATATGCACTTCAAAAATGTTTCTGTGCTACCTGTGGGAGGAACAGTGGCACTCTCTCCCACCTCCTCCAGTGCCCTTCCCCTCCTACCCACATTTATAAGACCACTACTTAATTCACTATGTCAGTCCTTATTTACAAGGGATAAGTACTATAGGAACAAATATTTAATCCACTAAGAAGTACCAAACTTTTGCCCCTCCCCCTTTGAGGAAACACCGACTTGCACACACATACACAACACACTCGCTTGCACAGTGACACACTCGCACACACATGCACAACACACTAGCTTACACACAACACACTCGCACACACACTGGCTTACACACGCACACACACTGGCTTACACACAACACAGACATGTACACTTGGCCAACTTGTACGGTGCACACCTCTTACCTGCATCCATTACTGAGCCTAAGGGTCATCCAACTCAGACGTGCCAGCGGTGAGGTGTGTCCAAAGGCTGATATATCCTGCGTACACAAACACACACGATTGCATAATGCAGGCCTATTTTGCACATCTCTTTGAGTGGCCTGCAAGCTTTTCTTTACGCGACCAGTGTGTGTGTGTGTGTGTGTGTGTGTGTGTGTGTGTGTGTGTGTGTGTGTGTGTGTGTGCGCGCGTGCGTGTGTGATATGAGCACACTACTGACCTAGCCTATATACGCAGCCCCCATATCTAAATGCTCCTGTTGCCGATCGAATTGCGATCATTCCAGAAGCCATCACCACCACTACACCAAATTTATATGTTTCAGTTAGATTGGAAACGTACGGAAATACGGTGTTGATTGTCTTGGGAAATTTCCTTTGTATTTCCTTATCACGGAAAGATACCAAAACATAGTTGACTGGTTACTTCAATTCACTACTGCAATTCACTGTCACACATGACTATTACATGTGAAGCGTTTCGTGTTCGCGCCAACCAAATCTATCATTACAAATTTACAACTGACCTTGTTTCTTATATATATTCGATTTGTATGCGAAAAGACAGTCATAAATACATGTAATGGAGTCGCGCAACGTTACTCTACAATGCATGTAGCCAGAAAGCTGGATTACATGTTACACTTAATTTACAATTCATAGACATCGCTATCACGTGCACGTGAGTAATAGTACCGCCTAAGGATGCGAACTGGATTTGAACTACTGATCAGTAGTTGCTGAGTCTGTGACCTTCGCGACCAAACACGAAGGTCGGGCCACGCGGCCCACGCCCAACATGATTTAAACAGCAGGAGGACACGCCACAAGGATTAGCCGATACAACTAGAGGTATGATAATAAATGGTAGAGCTACTAGAGGTTACGCTACTAATACTGTGTGGTCCTGTGGATCGATTGGTTTGGGTAGAGGTTGCACAAACTGAAAAGTTAAGTTACATTCATTCTATGTACTTATGTGTTATTATATGTACATGTGTAACTGCTAGTGCATCACGCGATGCATGTATACATACATGTACATGTACATATGGGGTAGCTGCTGCTGTGTGGGTGTTTGGGGTGAGGTTAGGTGTGTGTGGGGAAGAGAGGTTACTGTGTGGGAAAGAGTTTTCTCTGAGGGTGTGTGGGGATGAGATTACTGTACAGGGGCGTATCCAGGATTTCAGAGGGGGAGGGGTTCCAACTTTGTACATTAATCGATATATGAGCTGGGAGGCGAGGGGGGGGGGTTTCAGTCTATACGAAAACTAGGGGGGGGGGGGGGGGGAGGGGTTGCAAGGGTGGCGGCATTTCATATGCCATGGGAGGGGCGGCAGTGGCCGCCCCTGCCCCCAAAGCCGGGGCTGACCAGCAAGGGGGTGAGGGTTGTGTCTCACCAAATACGTGCACTTAGATATTAAAATTAATTTTGGAAGGGGGGGAAGTTTCCGGGCAACGCTGAAACTTCTATGAATACATGCCTGCTGTGTTGTGTGGGGGGATGAGGATACTGTGTGTGGGGGGGAAAGAGTTTACTGTGTGTGGGGGGAAAGAGGTTACTGTATGTGGGGGGGGGAAAGGTTACTGTGTGTGGGGGGGCAAAGAGTTTACTGTGTGTGGGGGGAAAGAGTTTACTGTGTGTGGGGGGAAAGAGGTTACTGTGTGTGGGGGGAAAGAGGTTACTGTGTGTGGGGGGGAAAGAGGTTACTGTGTGTGGGGGGAAAGAGGTTACTGTGTGTAGGGGGAAAGAGGTTACTGTGTGTGGGGGGGAAAGAGGTTACTGTGTGTGGGGGGGAAAGAGGTAACTGTGTGTGGGGGGGAAAGAGGTTACTGTGTGTGGGGGGAAAGAGGTTACTGTGTGTGGGGGGAAAGAGGTTACTGTGTGTGGGGGGAAAGAGGTTACTGTGTGTGGGGGGAAAGAGGTTACTGTGTGTGGGGGGAAAGAGGTTACTGTGTGTGGGGGGAAAGAGGTTACTGTGTGTGGGGGGAAAATTTACTGTGTGTGGGGAAAGAGGTTACTGTTTGTGGGGGGGAATGAGGTTACTGTGTGTGGGGGGAAAGAGGTTACTGTGTGTGGGGGGGAAAGAGTTTACTGTGTGGGGTAAGAGGTTACTGTGGGTGGGGTGAGTACGGTGTGGGTATGTCCTATGATCTGCGGCAACCCTATAGAAAGGAACCACATATGGATGGCCATGCACCCCCAATAGGGTGGCCTCATTAGATGATGACTGCACATCGAAGATGGCATAATACACACATGTGTACTTCAGATCAGGCGGTGGGGTTCTGTATGTGAGTGTGTTCTTACTGATAAATACATGTACATTAACATTTAAAACTCCATTCTACATGTAGTTGCCATGAAGATGCCACCTCTCCAAAAATTTTGGATGGGATATCCTCTCCATGGCTGGCTGGGCATATTCAAAGGTAGCACATGTGAGTTCTGGCTACGACAAGGGGGCATGGGCATGGTGGAGTGGAAAAGGTTATGGGTGGGCACAACTAACCCAGACAGGGTGTATGAAGAATGCTGTTAGCTGCAATTCCTTGTCAGGGCTTGATCTGCGGCATAGCCCCTTTTCAGGTCAGAACTTTTGGTATCTATTGTGATCCTCTTTGTGGAACGTGTGAGGGGGGAGGTAGGGATATATGGATTGAACTCAGAAACTGACTCACACATGTATGGACACTAATTTATTTGGAGGTGTTTTTATGTTATTTCAGTCGTAGGGCGTATCAGAATGTTTTATGCAGACTGTGGGGATACTGAGCAGCTTGAAGAATGGCTCTTGAAGAGATGAAGGGACCTCTAGTGGCAGACTTGACAACGAATTAGAATTATATGTACACTATTTATTGCCCATTGGTGTATTTCTGTTCCAAACTGAGATTTGATAAATCCTATGTCAATTGCACACACACACACACACACACACACACACACACACACCTAATCATATTCATGCTTTTGGTAACCTTGAGGTCAGACCTTACTGACAATGCAAGCAGCTGTCTAGTTATATAAACAAGCCATAAATGGAAAATATCTGAATGCATATAAGCACATTCATCAGGAATGGTTTCTATTCTGTCTGATCTGGAATGAGACTTTAACTCAAAACCTTTGACTTTTTTATGACACAGTTGCAAAATGGAAGCTCGGAGAATAAAATGCATAGAAGCAAATGTGTATCTTCTTACCACTTTATAATATTATGAACAAAAACTGTGTGTGCCCCTACACCCCCCTCCCCCACCCCTCTTTCTACTCTGACCCTCAATCTTTATAGCTGACCATGTATGTGTGTATACACAGAACTAGTGTTTGTCATGAAAGTAAAACATAGTATACATTTAACACTATATACTGGTATACAATGTCTTGTTTATGTATGTATTTTGACAGGGACAGTTGAAATGCAAGAGAGAGATAATCTATTCAATGCCATAAGCCAGGCTGAAAAGGCTTTTACATTGTAAACTGAGTTGATTATACCGGGTGTGTACCACTTGTTGCATTTGAAAGCATCCCGACAATCAATTTATATTTTTCTATGCCAGTGTTCTAAAAGAGAATTATGATATCATACATTTATTATTATTTTCAAAGTCGAAAGTATATGTGAGTCAAAGTAATATGTATGATCCCATGCATATGATACATGTATAACAATTATTAATGGATTTATGTAGATTTAGTCTATGTTACACTTGCAGTACTAGCTACAAGACATTATCCGGTATTTTAGAACATTAATAATTATAAAGTCCTATTCATCTACTAAAATGATACTATTAGCCACAATACAAATACAGTCTGATGTATAAATCTTGAACAGATACAGCATAATAATATTATTAGCAATATTACAAATACAGTCAAGTTACAGCAGGACTGATATATAAATCTTGAAAAGATCCATCACATACATGTAAACGTACACAAAATGCTAACTATACATATATACCCTGCATCAGAACTTGTATGTTATACATGTACAGTAAGCGCAATGTACACAGAAATATATTTATAGACATCACCCACCATTGCAATGAAATAACAAATATATTGCACAGACTAGTATAGCTGAGCTAGTACGTCCAAAAGCTGCACGTAAATCAGTACCCAAGATATATATAGCAAGTAACGTTACATGCTGTTGGAACACATTCATATATGTGTACATCAGTACATGTAAGGGTGCATGAAGTATAAAAACCGAACATAGCATTTAACAACCGTATAAGAACTTAGTATAATCAATGCATATGTTAGCCTGGGTAAAATTCCTTGAGTAAAAGTCAATCACTTTCCCTTGCATATTAGCTGCATTGCACTGCTGTAATCATTTAAAATAATGGAATACCAAAGGTACGTACGTGAGAGTGGATATCACATAGCCCCAGCTGCCGCTCACCCCCCCCCCCCCCCCCCCCCCCCCCACATGTCTGAGTATATGTGGCAGTGAGTTCAGATAACATAGTGTCAATCATGTTCGTCTTGTTAGTATTACATGTACATGTAACGAGGAACGTAGCATAGGTGACGTCATTGATTGTTGCGGGAATTTTTTAAATCGTATTGTGGGTCGCGTCACGTGGCCCTGGGCGGTTTGGAATTGGGCGCGCAATTTGGCAAGAAGGTAAGTGAAAGTGTATCTTCACATCCTCTACGTAGGCAAGGCCGCAAGGGGGTTGCCATCTTGAAATCTTTTACATAATTGGCAAGGCCAAAAGGGCCGGCTAGCCTACCGATTGGGGAACGCAACACAAGGTAAGTGATCAATATCGTATAGGCATGTGATGACCATGCGTGTTTCTCCACGTTTTGCCTCAAAACTAACGTTAAGAAACCAAAGAAAATATACGGAGCGCGAATGAATGCTACGGTGGAATACTCAGCAGCGATGCGTGTCGTGGCATAGCTATGGTCGTGGTAAGTGGTTACTGGTACATGGGTGTCTGTGCGCGTGTGCTTATATCACGTGTAAGGCAGGTTAAAGACAAATCTTTTTGTGTCAGATCTGAAGAAGAAAAGTACGTGCATGTGTTTTACATGACCGCTAGCGTTTTACCAAAATGACCGCTACGTTTGTTCTGATCTGGAAGACTCGCCATTGCAGAAACTGCATCCTGAGGTAAAAAAAATCGTATCATCTTAATTTTAATGTCATTTTGTTTCCCTCAGAATATTGAACTGAAGCATTTTGCTCTTCTAGCGGACTGCTTCCTATATTGAACGTTGTAGTTACATGTATGAAGTGCTATTGCTGATTTTTTTATCACAATTATACAAAACGATCAATAAATTTTTTTAATAGTATGCAGGCTTTGGGCGCGTAGGTTTAACCCTTCCTTACGGTTTATGAAAACACTATATTTCCATACGTATATATCATATTTCCTTCGCAGAAAACGTACGTAATTCCGGCTGTTCAGTGAAAGGAAATATCGTAAATCCGATAATTTCTAATTCCAGGAAATGTATCTAATTAAGGTATTTACTTGTGGTTTACTTGAACGTATACATAACTGAAATGTGGTCATTTCGTCCCGTGCACATTACAGACCGTCTATGTTTTACATATGTAGCTTACTTGGTGCGAGAGCAGCTATTATTTTTGCCAGAGAGCGCCCGTCTTCACTCTACTCCCTAATGATATGTTTTTAATTTTAATTTTCTTTTTATTTACGCTTTAATAGAGCAGTCAAATCTTGGCTGCAGTTTAGGAACCATTTTGATCAATGGTGACTATTAATAAGTTTTAAAATAGCTGTCCCTATCATTGCAACCCTAATTTTGCTTTCGAACTCATAGCTTGCATTTGCTAACTATCTCACCTTTTTCTTTGTAGAAATATTAAATTCTCGCATTTAATAAAATCGAATATGCATGGTTACTCACCCACAAATATATTATAATAATTGTTCAAATTGATTATTTGAAATAACCAAGCAAACGATATATGATACACTGTCTAGCAGAGCTTTTAACTCTGTTTCCAGCCACTTTTGCTGTCGCTTCTCCAACTTTTGTTGCAACCTCTTCTGCTACTCTTGCTACTTCCCCTGTGTTCTCCATTGCACCTTTCACCACACCTCCTCCCCCTGTTGCTTTGTATATTAATACTGCTGCTATCCCACACAGTGTTATCACTGCTGCAGTATAGAGGAATGTCCTGGAACGATCTAACGGGAGAAAATTAAGATTGAATCATCAAGTTAATTTTTATAATGAATACTACAGTGTAGGTTATTGAGTGTTAGTGATGGTTATTACATGATGGCATAAATCACACTGAAATGTACAAAATTTGTTGCTGTAATTAGTTCAGTTGCCTGTTACACTTTACATGTACATGGGTGTACACGTAGAAGTGGGGCAAGAGGTGTATTGTGTTCTATATCATAATGACACATGTAAATCTTTACTATCTTGATACAATGAATGATGGAGTTACAATGATCAATGATGAATAATTATGATCGCTCACCATCTTCAGGTGTGTTAACAGTTATTGTAGTGCTATAGTCCCCAAAATCCACTGTCTTGGCCCTTACACCTATAGTGTAGTTAGTGTGTGGTTTAAGATTGGTCAGCTCAGTACTGGTAGTGTCTCGAACAACATCATGAAGACATTCACTTTCACCATGTGGAGTGTATTTGACTTGATAGCCTGTGATGATACAATTTACATCTTGTGGTGGCTGCCATGATATAGTCATGGACCTGGTTTTGACATTGCCAGCCTTCAGTCCAGTTGGAGGAGAAGGAACTTTAAAAAGAACAGAGGAAAAGCTGTTAATTGAGAGTTTGTAAATGTCAAATATTGTAGATTCGTGATACCCGATATTCAGTTAAACTATTCTGATGGCAACAAAACATTCTTTGAAATCTCTATATGAAAAAGTGGATTTGGGATACCCAAGGCAATGGATAGCGTTCATATGTTTGGTGGGAATAGAATAGCTGTTTTGTGTGTTTAGTCATGCATATTTATAATTTCAAAGTCTTTGCAAAATGTGGATATACATGCATGTTGAGTGAGTTTGGCCCCAATTGAATGTACATTTAAAACTTATTGGACTATGGATATAGGTGTAATACAATGTGTCCGCATTGTGGTACATGTGATAGAAGAATGGTTTGAAAGAAGAGGGTGATGATTGGATGGTCAATGTTGTAATGTAATCAATTATTTCCTAATTCAAGCTTCTAATTAAGACACAACTGACATATGAGATCAGTACCACCAAAAGACACCTGCAATTATATGAAAAACAGCTAATGAAATAACAATTGAACAAAAAGTAAGTCTATCTGCAGTTTTCTCATAATGACACATGTAAATCATGGTACGAGGAATGATGGATGCAGTGATGAATAATTACGATCACTCACCATCTTTAAGTGTGGTAGCAATTATTGAAGGGCTGTAGTCCCCAAAATCCACCGTCTTGGCCCTCACACGAAGGCTATATTTCATGTGTGGTTTAAGACCTGATAGCTCAGTAGTGGTAGTGTCCTTATCAACATCTTGGTAATGTTCACTTTCACCACGTGGTGTGTAGCTGACTTGATACCCTTTGATGATACCATTTACATCATGTGGTGGCTGCCATGATATAGTCATGGACCTGGTTTTGACATTATCAGCCTTCAGTCCAGTTGGAGGAGAAGGAACTTGAAAAACAACAACATTAAGACTGATCAATTGGTATTAAAAAAAAAAAAACTCCATCAGATTTGTGATTAGTTTGTTCACATGCCAGTGTGGTAATACCTTAATTATTTTGATGGTGTGAATGGGCAATAAAATGGCAAAACACTAGTCCTTCAAACAACTACATTCAAGTGTCCAAAACTCAGCCGGTGTAATCTAAATCACCCACTCAACATAACATATGTTAATATACATGTTAAAAGCACTACTAATGTCATTGATGTGTGTATCTCTGGTACAAAACCTTACATATGGTAGCATGTTTTTATTAACATGTAGAGCATAATGGATAACTCCACTGGCTAGTTATCAAAAGGATTTAAGCTTTAAATGCAATACATGTCGTTCCCTTAAAGCAAAATGTTCATTTTTTGCTATACACTGGGTGTAATTTGTACTGTCAGTAGGGCATTCAGGGCCATGCTGTGGCCTTATAATCACAACCGTTGCAACGTCTCAAGGACCATCTTGGGATCAGACTAAATTCACTAGGGCAGATCAATCATGAGATGAATTTAAATGGAGAACAAGTTCATACATTTTGACTGAAATTAGCATTGCAGTGAGTTTACTTTTTGTCAGAAAATTTATTTTTTTAAATTGCTGGAATGCTATATTGAGCGAAATATGGCAAAAATCTAATCTTATATATTGTGACATGAAACACAGATGGCCATGTCTTAGAAAAGTACCCTGGTTATACCACTCATGTGCATAAATTGGCTATACATACTACGCATGTTACAAGGATTAATGTACACATATATTGTAGGAAACATTTGAAAACATGGTTTTAACAAGCTTGCTACTTGTAGTGTGCAGTATTTTTAAACACATCTTACTGTGTTGTAATGAATTTGGATGAAATGAAGTTCGAAAATACTAGATAAGCCATAAAGTGATACATGTACGCAAATTAACTAATCACAACAAATAATATTCACAAAACATTTCTCTTTGTTGCTAATGTTTGCTGCCAATGACAACAATGAAGGGTGTCATTAATAAACTAAATAACATGCAATATATTACTGATTTGCCCATTCTGACATCATTTCCTCACCTTCAGGAGGGCAAGGAGAATCTTCAGGTAGGGGACTAGAGCCATTTATAAGAGGAGGAGGGTCAGGAGCGGATTCAGCTGGAAAGGAAGTGCCATTATAGCATGGAATTGAGGTAAAAACAAAACCATTCTTTAAGTTTAAAAAAACAAGCCATAGATATGAATGGATATAAGCAGAGTGCTGTTGCTGAAGAGTATGAAAAAGATACCATGCTGATACTTTATGTTGATAACAACAGCTGCACTGCACAATGCCCCCAATATCACATAGTAATGATTTACTTTTAAAGATACATGTAGAAGCCAATCCAAAAGGGAATTACTGATGCATAAATTTGCATAAAAGAGGAATAGTTCTAGGGAAAACTTATAAAACAGTGCATTACTGTGTATGTATACATGTTCATTGAGGACATCATAAGAAGTTTATTGCCATTCAAAAAGCAGTTTCTCGACAGAAAAATGTTCCTGTAAGGTACATGATGTAGGATTTGTTGGCATGAAATAGGCAAAAAAGTAAGGAAATAATGTTATAAATTTCATCATTGCATAATTTCTGTAATCTCTTGCTGTTTCCTTACTTTTTAACCAATTGGTGCCTACAAATCCTACATGTACATCTAAATGATTAAAGTGTTAGCATGCGTGGGATGGGATATAGATGCATTGTACCTGCATCAGCCGCGATGATGCATATCTTTGCAGCAGCTCCGTATTCACCAAGGTCTGTGAGTACATCATACAGAGCTCTGTATGTAGCTGCATTTCCCTTAGTATTGATCCATTTCCACAGAAATGTACGCCTCCTGTCAGCATCACTGCGATGATTAGTTATAATGTCTTCAATATCTTGATGACCCATTCCAACTTTCTGTGCAACAATCTCCCATTGTGGCAAATCTCCTGCCACCTTTGCTATGTGTTTAAGTATTATCTTGGCATTCATGCGGCTGGCTGGAGGGAAGTTAACAGTGTGTAACTGAAAGGAAAGTTCTCATGATATGCTTAGTATATTGTAACTATGCATACATGATGATTATAAATACGATTCATAAACACACTAGTAATAAAAAAACACACAGAGCCCAGCACAGGAATGAATGTTGCTTGTACAGTGGCTGCATCCCCCACCCCCTGCACCAATGTGGCTAAAATCACTGCCTGTGGAGGAAAGGAGTGTTAACACTTGTTCCCTCTGTATGGCCACTGAGAATCATTCAATAAGTTGGCCAAAAAACATTTTTCGTCATCAGTTGTGCTGGTCAATGAGTGACTCCTTTAAAATGCCTTGTAGAGTGGCTGAAGATATTAGACTGATGTCTCTAGGATATAAGGCTGCCATTTATTCTCAGTATGAGTGACAACAGCCCAAAATAGGTATTGCTATTTGAAGTTTCCGATTTTCCATGAGCTGCAATTGCCTTTAAAAATTTATTCTCTTACATATGTAGGAAGTAATAAAATTTGGGATTGCTATAGCTATCACTATAATGTTATTTCACAAATGTTCCTTAGATATCGATGGTCCTGCTTTGCCATACATGGTTCCCACACAAATCACATGCCTTCTAATTGACATTCCCTTACAGTCTTCTAACACTCACAGAAGTAATGAACAATATAATACAATGGTTCATATATATGAGGAGGAAACCACAGTGTGGGGATGAGCAATCCCATTTGATATATATCTTTGCATAACAGCAAATTGACAGCCTTTGAAAATAAAAACATGCTCTGTACTGAAATGTCCGACAAAAAAAAAAAGTGTGCCCTACAGTTGCAGCCTAACTTTAAACACTTATGATACATTTTGCAGTGGAGATTAAGAAGAAGATCCAAAGCATTTAAATATCCCGGACAAGCTAAATGTACTTATGTCTAAATTAAAGACTCAGATTTTAAGCAGACATGTAAGAGGACATTTATTACTCTTGACTCGAGAAAAACAAGCATGTTCCTTTCCTAATATTAAAAGGGGTATTAGGGGAGGAGAGGATTAAACCCCCTTTTAATTTAAATCAATGAGTTCAATTAAAGAATAAGCAATCTGATAAGGACTATCTCCATAAATAACACTGCATGTGGAAGAATATTGATAATAAAACATCAGTCAAGATTTGAGCAAGTTCCAGTCTGGACCACTGAAGGGGCAGGCTAAAGAGATTAAGAAATAGCTGCATATTCTGGTTAAATGCATCTACTATAGGATGGCTTAATACTTGCCTAAGGTTAGGGTTAACAACAACACCCTACTTGCACTAACAACCACCTTCTTCCCCACACTTTCAGATTCCTCAGATTCTATACATTGGTACTCTCAATTCGCAAAACAAAATCAAGGCTTTATATTTAAATTAAGGTGAAAATGAGTTTTTGTTGTTGGTGAGGTTTATTTAAGCATCCAAATGCAGACGTGATGAATCCCCTGGGGTCTATCAAGCACCATTTTGATTGATCAATGTACATGTAATATGCAATGCAATGTACTACTGTGAAGGATAAGCAATACTTCCACAGCAATATGCCTATCCTTCTGTGTCACCATTAGCAGATAGTGCATGCATAGTTATTCCCCTTGGATACGTTATTATGCCTTGGCATAGTGATCGGAAATTATTATTTCACTGTCATCTACTCACCTACATGTATACGAGTCCCAACGTCAACATCTTGAGAAGAATCAGACAGAGGATTAAGTGGAGAGGAAGAGAAACGAGGAGGGAAATGGCCATGAGGATATCAAGGGCCATTATGGGATGGAGAGTCATGATGGGGAGGAGGCGATAGAGGGTAATGATGGAGAGGAGGGTCATGAGGAGGAGGAGAGACTTGAGGTGGAAGAGGATCATGAGGGAGAGTGGTATCATACTAGTTCATATTGGGAGGTCATGAGGGGGGAGAGCAGATTACAAACTATTAGCCCTTGAGGCTCACCACGCTCTAACATGCAAGAGGGGTAGTGATATAATTGCGTGTCATTACAACCTTCGCGACACCTTGCATCACCTCTTCAAGAAAGCCTTGTACAACCCTAAGCTGGAAGCTGGCAGTGGTCTTGGTCATGACCAGAAACAATCTAGACCAGCAGACATTCTAGTTAACAACTGGGGCTTCAATGGCAAACCTGCTGCGTTCGACCTATCTGAAGCCTCACGAGAAGATCCACTTGGTTTTGTTACCCTGTGTGTTCTAAAACTGACGGTATGAATGCATCAGGTGTGTGATTTCTCAAACCTGTCAAGATTTATACAGCGTAATTCGCGATGGGGAGGCAGTGATTATATAACATGGCTCGAATCAAGCTGCAAGTGAAGTGAATATTCAAAACGCTGTCTGATGGATACAAGGTGAGATAAAGAGACCCCTTGTTAACAACCTCAGCAATCTTAGAGCACCTGTGGCTGCACCTCTCAATCATATCATGACCCTTAGGTAATTGCAGAACTAGAGGAACAGCTACATGTACCAGTAACATTGGATCAGTGTGGAGCATCTGTTCAGATAAAGCAACATATCAAGGAATAGCAGAATCATACATTCCAAGGTCATGAGATATTCCATGTGGTATCCCATTTTCTCAGTCATGCTGGACCACAGCTAGAGTCTCTTAAGCATGCAGATCATAGGGTAGGGGAATATGCAGGGTCTGATTCAGAGAGAAATATTTATGCAAAATCATGCAGATCATAGGGTAGGGGAATATGCAGGGTCTGATTCAGAGAGAAATATTTATGCAAAATATCCAGCAGGAAAAGCAGGAAGCTCTCCACAATAAATTCCTATCCTGGAGCCCCTCCAACCCCCAATGGTCATAATAGAACTCAGATATGAAAGAAAGGGGCTTTGAGGCCTATGGCAAAACAAAACCAGGTGAAGCTGATTGCAGTCCAATAGATAAAGCAAATGGAAGCAGAATTATGAAGGTCACATGTGACAATGAAAACGTCCTTTCCCATGTTTTCAGTGTACTTGTAAGCCCATCTGAAAATGATCAACTTGCCCTCTTTCCATATACCTCAAGACTGCCTGCAAAGATGCAATAATAGTTTTTCAATTACACTAACCCGAGCGCACAATCATGGTGAACTCAGCACTAGAACACATGGATACAGGCCAAAAGAGAAAAGCATCAAGGATTTGCTATGTATTTGGGCAACTCACAATCATTCACCCCAACCATGTTTCAATGCTCGTGTTTTAGATTTCTTAACAATCAATAGCTAATAAATTAACCACAACATATGACGTCCTAAATTAAAAAGACTGATAACCTAATTCTGTTCAAGTAAGGTTCAAAGGTGTGACCCTCAACACAGAAGTGAGCTTTGGCCATGACCTGATGCAAATTATCAATATTAGTGCACACATGTGATCCAACTCCTCCAAAGTCAGGGGAATGTATGCAGTGAAGCACAATGTAGTGACCAGCTGCCTTGATGAATTGAATTGCTGGACTGTGCCTTATCCATGGTGGTAACACAGATGCCAGTCTCTTGGATTGCAGGTAGCAATAAGTGCTGCACAAATTGTGTAAACTTGTCTCCAGCAGTCCCTTTTCCATGCAGCATTCTGCTGATAACATCT
The DNA here is from genome assembly GCA_949361645.1 of Spongilla lacustris. Classification (NCBI taxonomy): domain Eukaryota; kingdom Metazoa; phylum Porifera; class Demospongiae; order Spongillida; family Spongillidae; genus Spongilla; species Spongilla lacustris. The sequence goes on from OX442420.1 coordinate 9,819,892, forward strand.
TTGACAGAGTCCACAGCAGTTACAGCAGTTAGCCAGCTGTGACTGTGCTTAGAAGGCCCACCATCCTGGCAAGGTGTGGAGCCAGGTTGTACATGAACCAATACTCAAAGAGGCTGATTCCAAAGCCCAACCCCCCCCCCCCTCCAATGATATAGTAGAAAGGGGGCCTACATGATATGGGTCCCCACAATATTTGGAATGCAGGCACTACGCATGCGGAGAGAAAATATTCAGGCTACAATGTCGTTTTAATGATCATCGTTACCAACAGATGCGAGTGACTCCAGCTCCAGACCCTCCAAATGCAAGGGCAAGGACCCCCCCCCCCCCTCCCTCAGTATGATCCACATGTACTTTTAATCACTTCATAACTCAGTATGATCCATATGTATATCTGACGCTCACCATCAACTGCAGGCAAAGGTTTGGATGGTTGGCTCGATCTAGTTTCTCTAATGAATTGTTGTAGTGGTGGTGGTGGTGACCTGTCCTGTTGAGCATCCTCGGCTACAGGAAGATTAGTTCACACATCCAGCCAGTTACTCAATTACAAATATCATTTCACTCACTCCTCACATTTCCATACCTCCCATATCCCACCTCCAACGTCTCACCTTCCATCACCAGCTTGGTCACCTTCTCCCAACCTCTCCAGTGCCTGGCCTTTGACCCTTCCTGCTGCAGCCATGTTGACGGCATCCTCTTCCTCTTGTTCTGTTCATCATGTTCCACACGATCAATGTCAGAGACACGCTGAGCACTAATGAGACGTCTGCTCAGAGTCCTCCAATCAAATGGAAGCAGTGCTATTTGCCAAATGACATCACTGCTGCATTCTGCATCCAGAGATGTTGATTGGAGTGGGCGGGGGACCTGGGGAGGCTATTGAACACAGTCAGCACACTGATTCATAACCACACCCACATACATATAATACATACACAACCAAAACATAAATCCATACATACATACATACATACATACATAATAATAATAATAATAAGGTCATGTATATTTGACAGTTTTAATAATAATAATAATAATAATAATAATTGCCATCGCATTGCACATGTACAACACGTTTGGGGGAAGGAAAAGATGAAGTGATAACAGTGAGCTAGTTTGAAAAAGAACACAACTGTTGTTAGGTGTTCAGTTTTGTGTTGACATCTGACTTCGACCAATTGTGATACTTTCTAAGGTGTATCTTGATACCCTTGATGGAGTTAGATGAAAATGGACAACCTGGTATTGGACATGATGCAGAAACCGCAGTGTTGATAGGTGGAATATGTTCACCGCTCATAGTAGCCCCTTTGTGTATGTGGCATGAATGAATTTTGACACCTTTCTCAGAATCAGATGTAAATGTACATCCCCTGATTGGACAAGAGAAGCATTTTTGAATGACAAGTGATGAACTGGCGGACAGACTGTTTGAGCCATGTTTCTGTGTGAAGTGACTATGCAAGTATTGATCACTTGTGAAGTATTTGTTGCATAAATTACATTTGCTCTTCGACGGAGAGGACAGACCCTTCTGGCATGCTTTATGAGATTTGTATTTGTTATTTAGAGACTCATCAATGGTTTTGGCACCCTCATTTAGCACTTTACGCCATCTATCTCTGGAAAGTGCTACAACATGCCAATCAGGTTGGATCAGGAAAGATTGTAGGTCATTAGATACACAGTCTCGCCACCGAAGCTTTGGCTTGTGTTGTGGCCGCTTGCCAGATGTTAGTTCACCAAATAGAATCATCTTTGGTAGTCTGTGGTCTTCCATTCTCCAAAGATGGCCCAACCACCTCAACCTAGACAGGCAAATGAGAGTGGAAGCTCTAATGGACTGTGACCGACTCAGAATAGATACGTTCGAGATATGATCAAAAGGATTAACATTGAGCGCTTGTCGAAGACAAGCCATATGAAAGGTGTTGATACGCTTGAGATTGTAGGCAGTGGTGGACCAGGTCTCTGCCCCATAAAGCAAAGCTGGTAAGACTGTTGCATTGTAGACAGCAAGTTTGGTTTTGGTTGATAGATTGGAGTTTTCCCAAGCTGTATTCTTTAAGCAGCTGAACACTGAAGCAGCCTTGGCAATACGAGCATTAATTTCAGAAGATAAAGATGAATCTGATGACAATATACTGCCAAGATATCTGAAGGAAGAAACTACTTCTAGATTGGTTTCTTGGATGTGAAAGACAGAAGATTCATTTGTGGGATGAGAGGACGTAGACTGGATCATTACTTTTGTTTTGTCTGTGCTCACACATAAACCCCAGTCCTGGGCTGCTGTAGAGAAGCGATTGATAAAATCCTGTAGTGAATCACCATCATGGCAACTTGCCATGACATCATCAGCAAATCTAAGATCACAAATTGAAACCGACATTGGAAGCCTTGTACCAGAACGTCTAAAAAGCTTTCCATCCATCTTATAACTGACTTGGACACCGTCATCAAATTCCATCATACATACATACATACATACATACATACATACATACATACATACATACATGCATGCATGCATGCATGCACATAAATACACCATTGATATATAATCTGTTTAGATGCATGTACTGTACATGTAGTTACCCAAATTAAACTAGACATTATTATTCAACATGAGGTTGAGGCACTCAAGGGCCAACTGAATACCCAATCAATACATATCACTGTCAGACTATCCACAGTCCAATTGTTGCATCTCATGTCACTTACACAATGTATAATTCACTCACCAGCAACTCTCCAGTTCTGCTGTGTGCTGGCAAGGTTTAGGCATGTAATTAGTACTGAATATATTATAACCAACCCCTTTTGGTTACTAAAACCTATAGAAGGTTCCAACTGCAAATATATACCACATTAGCTGCATGTACATGTATGCTGCAATAGTGCCAACAGCAAGCTACAATGTGCACAGCAGCTTGATACAGCAAGCTGGCATGTCATTCTAAACTGTGTAGGACCTGTAAAATATAGGCATGTTTTTAAGATTAGGTATATCATGTGTTATGGTGTGAAGCCTATACTGAATGAAGTTGGTGGAATGAGCCCACTGTGGTTCCTCTAGGGAGTACTGAACACTTCAAGATCCAACATTTGTGCCAAACAGCTCTGTGTAAAATACATGTATTCCTTGCAATGAACTGGACTGTGAAGAAAGAAAATAACTCACCTTCCAGTTTTAGTGTGATTGGAATACTAATACTTCAGGCATATGGGACAATCATTAGAAGGGAAGAAGGGGCCAAGGAAGGGAGGAGGGATTGCAGGATGGGGAGGAGGGATTCTGTGACGGGGAAAAGGGATTACAGGATGGGGAGGAGGGACTGCAGATGGGGAGGAGGGAGCAGTATGGGGAGGAGAGACAACAGTATGAGGAGGGGAAGCACCAAATGTAGAGGGAAGCCTCTGTTGTTGACCATACATACAATGACATCACACAATTACAATACAATCACACAGCCTACAGAAACAGTATCAACTCCTACAGCTAATTTTTGTTCTGCACAACATTTGTCTGCTGTTCCCTGTTAAGGCTGCATAGACATTCATGGTTACTGCAATCAGCCTAGAGAGGAGGGAGAGATGGACGAAGCAGTATTAATGAAGAAGTTGAAAGCAAATTAGCAAAGAAATTTTTCATTTTTGCAGAAATACACTTTTAAGTGCAAAATCCAAAGTTTTATTTCAAGTGTCGATTATGGGAATCAAGGTCAACAGTGTAAGTTTTTATTTCATTTTTTATTAGAGACTACAGTGATGGACGATTAGCATACTGATCCCAATTTTTTTAATCACAATCAATTATATTTCCTCACTGATAAACACTGTCTTAAGCTAGTTTCATTATTTTGACTCGAAATCTTCAACTGCCATACAAACAGCTACACATGTACAAATACTGCAATGCATTCCACACTGCTTACAAGTACTAACAGGCCCTGTATAGACTGGTGTAGCAGACCCTTGCATGGATGGAGGGTCAGGAAAGTTACCTACTCTCACGTTGTGCCAATTAGTTTTTGTTCATTATAGCAAGTACATAAATTGCATTCCTTCCGACATATTTTTTTCTTATGAACAGAAACTAATTGGCACAACACAAGAATAGACAACCTTCCCGACCCTCTATCCATGCGAGGGCCTGCTATGCCAGACTAGGCCCTATATATTATAACATACTAAATTGTGGGTGTATTCAATGCTGGAGGCTTACCACGTAAAAGTAAATAAACAACACATATCAGCAAGAAAATACATATGCATATCAATAAGAACAGGATGAGGTCCTTTGTACCTGAAATAAGAGGATTAGAACACAAACATCATATGACCACAAAAGAATGCCACTCAATATAAATAAGTTTGTGTACATGTACATGGAATTACTAAGTTATGAACCAAGTTATTACATGTACTTGAAGAGATAAAATCAAATAGCTAGCTACTAATTACGTATTATTCATGTTGCACAATAATGTACGATAACTTTTTAAAACTAGAAGAATGAAAATTTTATTGATAAATCCAATTTACGTTTTAATAACTCATACCAAATGAAATGGTGTTTCCTAAGTCCAATGATTGTAGACAAATTAATGTTCATTAAATAGTAGTTACCAAAAAGCACTTCGACCTTAAATATTAATTTTAATAACTCACTATTGAACTTGGTAACTTGAAATCAATTATTTCATATCTTAAATATCAATTGTCTTAAACCTTAATCATAGATTGTCCGATGTTTAACTGGTTTAACAAAGTGTTAAACCCGTTTAACACTATTCCATTGCGATTATACCGCATATTTATCTTTTAAAACTATACTTCAGCTGCAAATCTCATTAACTTGGAGCGCCAGAAGTTGTTTTTTCACCTTTGCTTTTCGTTACTCTTGTTTTTATATAACTTCGTATGCTGGTGAAGGCGCAGCCTTTTAGCAATTGTAAAGTGTTGTTTGTTAAGTTGAAGCGGCTCGGAAAAGAGCTACAGTGTACAGCTGCACTATCTAGAATATTACAATGTCTTGTTTGTTGTTTTGTAGATTAGTTCGAATCAGTCAACACTCGAAAGTGCAAGTGATGAGGTATAGGAACAAACTATTTTTTAACACCGCTTCTGTGAGAATCGAATATATTTTTTGTCGAACCGACATTTTGGAAAATTAGTCGGAAAAGGTCTGTGTGCTTTATAAAGCATATTTTCTGATAGGCCAACTCTCGATGAGTCATTTGGTATAAATTTTAGCTTTGTGGCATATATAACAACATACTTGTATCGGGTGAGACTTACGCACTTTCCCGTTTTTTTGATGTTCGAGAGCTGATCGGTACACTTTTTTTCTATTGCTTTTCAACAAAATCTGATGGCATTTTTGGATTCTTCTAGATACCAAATAGAGGCCTAGTGAATAGCATGTTCATAGCTAGCATAGTTTACGTACAAACTGCTCTGTTAGGTACATAAACTCGTTCCCAGACCTACACCTATTATACTACGCATGCGCATTTAAGTTATTGCATTTTTCTCAGAAGCCAGCGTGCAACAAGTGCCATGCAGGAACAGACTGCATAAAGTGCTGCATGCGGCATCCACGTAAGCGTGGTCAACCAAGCAAGACAATAGCTTTATCTAATTCTGAACCATCACCAGATCGGCTGAATGTGTAGCTCAGGCATAACCCAGATAGACACCAGTGATGGAAACTCAGGCACACATTTTGAAGGTCAGACATGGCTGTGGCTTGCTTTCATATGACTGCACATGCCTGTGGCTTGCTGTCATGTGACTACACATGGCTGTGGTTTGCTATCATATGACTGCCATGATGACTGTAGCTTGCTGTCATATGACTGCACGTGGATGTAGCTTGCTGTCATATGACTGCAGATGACTGTAGCTTGCTGTCATATGACTGCACATGCCTGTGGCTTGCTGTCATGTGACTACACGTGGCTGTAGCTTGCTGTCATATGACTGCACATGACTGTAGCTTGCTGTCATATGACTGCACGTGGATGTAGCTTGCTGGACTGCACATGCCTGTGGCTTGCTGTCATGTGACTACACATGGCTGTAGCTTGCTGTCATATGACTGCGCATGACTGCAGCTTGCTGTCATATGACTGCACATGGCTGTGGCTTGCTGTCATATGACTATACATGGCCAAGCACATGGCCATGGCTTGCTGTTTTGCCAGTAATATTCAGAGTCATTTGACAGCAAGCCATATGTTTGCCTGGCTGAGCTGCAGTTGCAGAAAGCTATTAAAGTTCCACTGCCAGGAGTGTGTATCAAAGCATTGGCAGGATATCTGCATGAGGCTAAAGCATCAAAGGGATGAAGGGAGCTCTGGAAGGCAAAAGAAGGCAAGGATAAGCTTTGAGCATTTGGATATGGATAAGGATGTCTATCTCCAAGTGGAACTGGAGGTATATCTCTGCAGCCACCACTACATCAAAAAGACGGGAAATAAGCCAGAGCGAGTAACAGACAGAGCACATGCAAGCAGCTTCTGTTGAGCAGCAGTGATGACATATATATGTTCTGATGTGTAGTATGAACGCTACTATATATGATTGTATGCAAATGGAAAATAGCGCACGCGTAGACTTATATACCAGCCAAAGTTCGACACTACGCAGCACACTCGCGGAATAATACATCGGTCTGGGAACGTGGCCACAAAAATCGACATGATAAAAAGTGCTTGTTTCAACGCTCGCATACAGTTAGACGATCTAAATGTGTACAAAACCAACGCATCTTACAAAGGTAAGTATATTTGGACTGTTTTCGATGTTAGAAAAGGCTTCAGAAAAAAGTGTACTTTTATCTGTGAAGCATCCAACCGTTTGACTAAAAACAAATGCAGGTTACAAAGAGAAGTACATAGGACGCTAGAAATAGCGCAAAACCTCATGCAGAGAGTTGTACTACTATGTTCTTATGCTTTTGTGGCTAAAAAAGGTCGTCCGACTAATTTTCTAAAACTTGAGTTCGACAAAATAGCCCAAAAAAACATTCGATTCTCACGGAACCGGTGTTAAATGTTAAACTGGTTTAACACACGGTTTAACAGCGAACGGTCAATCTATGATTAATGTTTGACAATACATGTAGAGGGCTTTGACCATGTTGATTTGAGAGTTTTGATTCACTTATTTAATCAAATTATAAATCAAGTGGTTACTTAATTTCAATCCTAAGTTCTACTGAGTTAAAGGCACATACATGTATATAATAACTAAGCCTCTAGTACTTAGCCAGATTATTAAAGCATTCATTAATATAAAAGTCAGCCAGCAACAGTGATGACAAGAACAGGGATGAATAATAATAATGAACTAACTCACCACAAGACGAAAATGAAGGACCAGCTCTAGAAATGGGGGAATGGTTTAATTGACCTTGACGATCAGCTTGGTGGAAAGAAGAGATGGACATAATATGATGAATTAAAAGGGAATTTATGAGGTTTGGAAGCACACGAGAAGAGGGGAGGGGGAGAGCAGAGGAAAGGACTTTCATCATTTCTTTATCACAATATCATCCACACCTCACTTCACCGTACAAACAATAATACACCAATTTCCTCTTTCACACTACATGCACAATGACTACATGGACTGTGTATTTTGCCTTTCCTGAATAATTATATTGGAGTTGATACATAAAAATGACTAATTATGTTCCAAGAAAACGTATTGGTTGCCATACACCATAGCAACAATGCCTTTATGTATTTGCACAATACATGTACTGCAAAAAATATATATACAGGGTAACATGAACAACTGCTGGTGCAGATAGATATGCATGTATGGAGGCCACTCCCCCAACACAAACACTTCTGTGATTCAAACTAGGTGTCCAATAAATCTATGTGGTTCCTGATGGTATTTCTCATTCTTATAATTTCTGTGAACCATTGCGAAACAGTAATATTGTTAAACCTACCATTTGTCAGCAGATTTGATAAGGGTTTCTACTTTTGTTTATAATACTGGTACTGTATACTGTACTGTACCATCAGATATCCAGAGTAAAGTTAAGAGCATTATATATCACACACATTGTATATCGTGGGCATTGTTCGCTTCCTGCGACAGATAGCTATAAATATCCAACTTGCAAACAACTCACAGGAAACAAATAATGCCCACAATATACACAATGTACCATGCATGTGAATATTTAATGTTTTAACTTGGCTCTGGACAATATTGTATGTCCTGCAGTGTAAGAAGCTGAGACATACATGAACATGTATACGGTTTGAACGTTCCACATTGAGCATATGACAGAAAGCCAACCAAGCTAGTTAATGAGAGTGTAGATAGAAGATAAATAAGTTAATAAGGCACAGATATACGTGTATACAATCATGTTAAATGTATAGGCAACAGTTCCCAAAAGGTAATGTGTACATACAGCACATGAAACACTGGAGCATGCACACGCTGTTGTTCAATGCCACTGATTATAAATTAACCTTCAATAACTCACTATGGTTATGATCAGATTTTCTTTTATCTTTTGATTTATGCTTAACGCGGACAACAGGCTTAGATTCTTTCTCTCCATGTCCACCATCTGATGCCACTCCATCTGATGCCACTTCCTCACCCTCTGATGCCATTTGCTCTCCATCAGATTCTAACTTCACCTCATCTTCCTCTTGTTCTTCATGTGGCTTATTAATATTGTGACCTGGGAGCAAAGTGTACATGACAGATAAACAAAATCACATTTAGCTATTACTATTAAGCACTGACCTTTTAGAATAAAGTAGGTATTTAACAAATCTAATTACGAGTAATGGATGGACCAATATACAAATGTCATCATCCGTCTTTCCTAACGGCTGGTACTCTTTATTTCCATTCTGTATTTACATGTATTATATGGGCTCACCACTAACAAAGCCTATGGTACCCCACTGCAGTATGCATGACCATCCATGTATGTTGATTATTTATTCAAGTTTACTCATGTACCTGCATGCATTTGGATGTTTTATAATTCACCCCATATCTCACTATAGATATGCAGATGAATTTATGGGATGCCTTGCTGTGTATTTACAAGTGACAATTAATCCTGGCTAATTAAATATTCAGTGCCTCACAGTGATGCATGGTCACATAAAATATTTTTGAAGAGTATAATGTAGACTTTTAGGCAGTGTAAACAGTGAATGAAAATCAAATAAGCATGTTCTGTTGGATTGTATTATTTTGGTGCGAGTTGCTGAAGCAATCTGTTACCACTCACACATACAAATGACACATTCAGATATTTTATAGCTAACCTCCATGGTGTTGATCTCCAGTAGCGTGAGGTTGGCCTTCTGGTGGCTGGGCCAAAGGCTTATGTTTCTTATTACGCTGCTTGGCTCTGGCATGTTCTTTATTTAATAACTGACCAGTTGGTTGTTGAAGTGGTAGCTCTACTTCCTCTGATGCTGTCAGTGGAGGTGCTTGAACAGGTGACCTGACAGGTTGAGCTCTAACTTCATCCTCTGCAAGGGAATGTGGAAATCACACATGTGCACAGTTTATATTGTGTATTACCACAAATCATTCCAATTTCAAATTGATGTGCTACAACTTTTATTATCTGCCAGAAAATATTTCAGTACAAATCATTACTCAGTGAACAGTACTAGAAGCGTTAGAACTACTTAACATATACGATTCTAAACAGGTAGCTATCAAAACATGAAATACATACAATTAAATGACACTTTAAAAATTGCATGTATAATAGTAAAAAAAATTACTCCATGAATGAGGCCAGAGGAGCACCATCATCAAACCCCAGCCCACTTCTCCATTTGGTGCGGGATCCTCTAAGACAGAGGCTCACTGCTCGAACCCCTGCAAAAGCGAGCCGTGATCTTACATAACTGCAGCTTGTAATAGAAAACTCTTTGTTCCACTTGTGTGGCCTTGTGCCTTAGAAAGTGACTAGCCTTGTGATGAAGTAAGTAGTCTGTCCACTGAAAGTACAAATGGCCTCTTTTGTCTTCTACTGCCTTTTTGTACATACTCTTCTTCTCCTGTGAGCATGACCCAAGAATGGCGTTTGGTGCTCGATGACAGTGTGATGGGGCATCAGTGTCTACAACACAGACATCAAACAACGCCTCCACCTGCGGTTGCCAAACACCTCCCAGATCCAAAAAGGTTTATCATGCATGTATTATTACTGCATGCATATCTGTGTACATGTACATGTACCTATTAGGAGGAGCTTTTGGTTACATGTCCGATTTGGGCAACTGATAAAGTATCCAGTGTAAAAGTGACATCTTGAATACAGCACTTAGTTACATACATTATACATACATGCAACACTCATCAGTGGCATACCTCTCATGTTCTCCACATCAAGGGCCAACCGCTCTTGGCGCACAGAGCGAAGAGCAGATACAAAATCACTTAGGGTTGGATTCGCCAGGTTTAACCACTGATGTAACATAGTACTGTACCAGTCTATGGGGCAACTGTTTCCTGGCAAGTGCACTATTTCAGTAAGTTGAGATTGCTGAAATCCAAGGTTTCTGCCAATGTCTTTCCAATCTCTAGCTGCTTTAGCTGTACATTTTAGTAACTGGGCATGGTTTTCCTCGCTTAGAACAGAGGGTAGAGTTTTGTCTGCAGATTATAAAGATGTACCAAAATTTGATAGTTTCTCTTTTAGTAACTTACCATGGTTTGATCTTTTCCTCTGAACTGGAGATGGTTCTAAATGTAATCAAGAACATGTGTACACCCTACCATAGCAAACCTGATATGGAACTCTAACTACTAAAGTACACAGTAGGATAGGTACTTCAAACACAAAGGAGGGTTTGCTTAATTCTCTCTTGTGCATCGTTTCAATGCCAGTCAATGAGAGTGCTGTGCCTGAACATAAATGTACGTGGAAAGCATTTATATTATGGATGAACCTTAGATGGGCATAGCCCAACCTTCATGTATTGAGTAATACTCCAATATGCAAAGGTCGGGCTACGCCCAATTAGGCCAACCCTGCATTTCTATTTTCTGAGAGAACATGTGTATGCCAACCATACATTACGTTGCAAACATTGCCCCCTTTTCCTCAAGGTGGAATTGTTTATAAACATCGCTTGAAACACTCTAGGGTAGGCAAAATGAAAAGCAGTTAAGTGCATGTAGAATTCTGTTACCAAAACATTGCATAAGAAAATGAAAACTGAATTAGAAAAGGATTTTATAGCCATTTCTTGCAGAAACTGTTCCATTAATTTTGTGCAATGAAAAACCTGTCCAATGTCACCCATGTGATCAAACATAGTGGCTGCATTTAAGAAGGCAACCAATTACAAGGAACATGTATAGTACAATGACTTTGGTCCAGACTGCAATTACATGAGTATATAATTATAATTATAAATTATAATAATATGGGACATTGTCCAGCAAAATCGGGCTTGTGAGGTTTTAATTTTATCACTATAAAAATTGCATGTTACACAATTTCCATTGAATCTTGCTTGCTCAATAAACCCTCACAACACAACCTTTCAGACAAACTGGAAGCCTATTCTTTTTCAGATTTGTTTGATTCCATGTCTTGTGCTCACAGGGCAAGACTGCTGTCAGTATCCTCTCCACATGCGGCTGCATGGTTAACAGTTACACCATCAGTCAGTCTGGGCCTCCACCTAGATCCCAATGAGCTACACACTGCCATAAAATGGTGGCTCAGATTGTGCCCTTATGGTGCTACTGATGTTCCAACTCCATTATGTGCCTTGTGCCCCTGAGAAAGCACTAGATCCTTTATGTCATCACAGCATCACCTGTAAACGCGGAAGCGATGTAACAAACCGACACAATTGTCTTCGCAATACCATCTTCAGCGCATGTCAACGTACCTCATTACCTGCTCGCCTGGAGGCAGGATGTGGTTTAGGCAGTGATGAACTCAGAACTAGGCCTGCTGATATTCTAGTGTCAAGTTGGGGGGTTAAAGATACTGCTGCTTTTGACATCACAGTAACTTCATCGCTAAGTCCCAAAATTGTTTCTTAAGCGGGGGTTTCTGCTGGGGTAGCTGCAAAAGCTGCAAAATCAAGAAAACATGAACAAAATGACACAAAGTGTTCAGAGCTTGGTTGGCAGTGCATTCCACTAGCAGTGGAAACATATGGAGCCTGGGGTGAAAAGGCATGTAATGCTTTCTCCTGCATAGCCACGCGTGAAGCCATCCTCACAAATGTAGCAAATCCCAAGTTTTGGGGGATCTATATGGCAGACTGAGCATTGTGCTTGTGAGAGCAAACGCCAGGGCTATCCTTGCAAGATCATTGCAGGTGGCAGACATGCAGGTTGATGCAATGGACTACTGATCTTTCTGTGTGTTTTTGCCTAAAATTTTCTGTTACACTAAACAACACATCTTTGCAACGGTACAACCTTTACCTTTAAAAGATCGTACACTTATTCTCACATCATCTCTCTGTGTGGAAATCGATTTTGGTGCTCTAATTATTTTCCATGCCGCGAATACAAAGATCGCTAACCCAACAGGTTAGAATTCAACATTTCTCCATGTACGAGTGTGGAAAACGCATCAAATTTGGGTTGTACTGTAGCTATTGATTTGTTCTGTTCGTTAATTTCTGTATCATCCATTACGGAGATACAGTTGAAAAAACTACGTGCATGTTTTCCCACTTGATTTGCGTCAAGCGTCCCGCCCAATGTATGGGGAGGTGGTGATTATATCTTTGGCGCGAATCAAGCGGGAAAACATGCATGTAGTTTGCTCAACTGTATCTCTGTAACAGATGACACAAGAACAAACAGGACAAATCAATAGCTACAGGACTCCTCTATGTACCGGCACTCTGAATTTGACACGATTTCAACATTCGTACATGGCGAGATGTGAAATTCTAACCTGTTGGATTAGCGATCTTTGCACTGACGGCATAGAAAATAATTAGAGCTCCAAAATGGAAACGAACATAGAGAAATGATGTGGGAACATGTGTACGAAATAGGAAAGGAAAAGGTTGTATCGTTGCGAGGATGTGTGGGTTAGTGTAATGTGCAATTTTTATAGTGATAAAATTATAATCCCACAAGCCCGATTTTGCTGGACACTGTCCCATATATTATATATATGAAATTGGTATTACATGTACACTATGCAGAATACAGCTATAACACTAATGATAATATAATACTAAAACTAAACATAATCTAGGACCTAGACAACATTGCCCTAGAGTTTGCCCTCACCAGGGAGATGTTTAGCCGTGCATAAAGTTCAAAGGTTGTCATGGACTTTGGCACACAGCCATGGACAGCAAGGCGAAATAATAATTATTATATGGGACAGTTTCCAAGAAAATGGCCCTTTGTTTATAAGTATAAAATTGCTATGTATTTGAATCATAATAGCTTCCGAACATTTGAGGCTATCAACTTCTTATTGTCAACACTGCATACCACACCACAGTAAAATACATTTTGGGGTCTTGCACTTGCTCCATTCCAGTATTACAACGTCCGATACCCCACCTAGTTCAAACCCAACATAACTTTCTGTAGGAGTAATCAAATCACTTCAAATTCAGTTTGTAGGTGGAGAGGTCCTATACCTATCTATTTGTCCTGTTGGTTAATTTTTATCCACCCGTTACGGAGATACATTTGAACAAACTACATGCACATTTTCGCGCTCATTTTGCGCCAATGATTTGGGCAAATTGCGTTTCGCTCAATGTATGGGGAGGCGGGGATTATAACATTGGCGCGAATCAAGCGGGAAAACGTGCACGTAGTTTGTTCAACTGTATCTCCATAACGGATGCCATAAAAATTAACGAACAGTACAAATCGATAGGTACAGGACCTCTGCACCTACAAACCGAATTTGAAGCGATTTGATAACTCCTACCTAAAGTTATGGCGGGTTTGAACTCAGTCGGGTATCGAACGTTGCAATACTGGCGTGGAGCAAGTGCAAGACTTCAAAATGCAATTTGTCATAGAGAAATAGTGTAGTATGAACTGTTGAAAATAGAAAGTCGATAGCGTGTAGCGTTCGGAAGATATAGCCATTCAAACAAGAAGCATTTTTATAACCTTATAATGTTATAAAAGGGTGACATTTTCGCGGAAACTGTCCCATATATACATGTATATAGTGGCTGCATTTTACAAGTGACCCCAGTTATCCATCCAGCTCACGTGGGATAGGGTCATCCCCAAATAGAAGGTTCTGATGCAAATACCACACTTGGACATATTGTAGCTATACACATGATGAGTTGGATCACTGACATCACTTACTTAAAAATATACTAATATTGCAAACTACATGTAAGTAATACCACTTTCACTAAGATAGTATACTGACATGGCGGTATCCTTCCCATAAACATGACGTGAAAGTGAAGTTCTCTAAACTGCATTTTGGGCCCAATCTGCAGTCATATTTAATCAGTTTTCTGTTTAAAAACAAATTTTGGCATGGCGTGTTGAAAATATAAGTAGGGGTAATAAACATATAGTCCTATACATGTACCCCTCCCCTCTCCCTTCTCCCTCTTCAGATTCCTTTCATTCCACACTGACAACCAGACCAAGGCTACAATGTATAGATGTGTCTACATTATTCATTGTTTTATTATTCTTACAGTATAAAAAACCTCTAGTGTTATACCTTGTACTCTGCTTCCCATGGCACATACATGTATGGCCTTGGCATCTCTCTCTACAGATATTTTCTTCCTTTCCATGCACTTAGCACGTAGCTCTTCAGCCAGAGCAGCCTGTCCAACTGATGGTGTTTCCAAGGCATCAATAATGGTCGTCCATGTGTACGGCTTGTATTGATTTTGCTTCCAAGTAGAGAGCACTGTTTCGAATGAGTCTTCACATGCCTGTGGCTTTCCTGCATTCTGGCTTTGGATAGTATCTAAAGTGCATGATGGCACACCTAATTGGATACCAACTACTCTCCACTGGGCACGGATCTTGGACACCACATCGTTCATAAGATCATCCAGTTCTGGAGGTGGCCAGACATCTACAGAATTATTATGAATCATCCCAGGGAAGGTATGAGAAGGGTGTCTTACAAATCACCCTAAAAGTGATGGCAAGGCCTATCTAGGCACTGTTCCCCATACTGGCCTATCTATAGGCACTGTTTCCAATACTGACATTGTTCCCAATACTGGCCTATCTAGGCACTATTGCCAATACTGGCCTATCTAGGCACTATTGCCAATACTGGCCTATCTAGGCACTATTGCCAATACTGGCCTCTAGGCACTATTGCCAATACTGGCCTCTAGGCACTATTGCCAATACTGGCCTCTAGGCACTATTGCCAATACTGGCCTATCTAGGCACTATTGTCAATACTGGCCTCTAGGCACTATTGCCAATACTGGCCTCTAGGCACTATTGCCAATACTTGTACTGGCCTATCTGTCAATACAGCAGTCTTCAAATTGTCATGCCCACATGTTAGTACTTCTAACCATATCCACTCCATTAATGGTGTATGCTAGCTAAATTAGCTTTTCGTGGAGACATGCAGGCATGAATCCATGATCAGTGCAGTTATTATAACATTGCCACCACCCACCATACATATTGTGAGGCCTCACAACATCCTTTTAACCTACACATGTAGAGCTATTCCCCTCAAAATGAAATTGGACATGCACGCATGCTCCCTTAAATATTGTTGTCCTTTTAGTAACAGCTGCACTGCTGCCAGAAGGGGGAGGATGAACGGAGCAAGACTAACTAACGCCTATAAAAGCAATATCTGAAAGACAAAATTGGTAACTCTGCGGCTGGTAAAAAGTTCCGATAGTAACTAAATTTAAATTTGGGGGTATATTAGTAAATTATGCTGTGTGCTGTTTTGACGCGATTTGATTGGATAACCCTCAAGAACCCACATGTCTGCATTTGCATTATGTCTAAGTTTAGTTTTGATAACTAATAAACAGGATGTTAAATGGTTTAATAATATCCTGCTGGTCACGGCTGTTTGCGGCTGGAAACCTAGTTTATAAATAGAATTTTACGGTATTAGTTTACATCCTCTTAGCAACCAGCCTAGCAACCTAGTATGCTTCAAAAAGCTCGATGTGTCTGGTATCGGG
This sequence comes from Spongilla lacustris, assembly GCA_949361645.1. Lineage (NCBI taxonomy): Eukaryota > Metazoa > Porifera > Demospongiae > Spongillida > Spongillidae > Spongilla > Spongilla lacustris. The sequence continues at coordinate 9,836,085 of OX442420.1, forward strand.
TGGCAGTGTATAAGGTTTGGCAAATAACATGTTGTGGAGCAGTCCTAGATGGATTTTGTGTCCCAAACACGCAACTTCAATTTTTGGTTCCTGTCTACGGCGCATGTATTAGTTGTGTTACGTTTACAACAAGCGATTAGAGTGGTGTGCATAAAAGGTCACTTTTTCAGCTTCCTGCAGTTTTCCCAGCGATTCTGCCTACATATTCGCGTTTCTGTGTCATTATTCAACACATACAAAGTAACCAGGTATAATGAATGTTTTTTTCTCGTATTCTATAATATGGCAAAAAATGTTGACTTTCGCGTAGTTTGAGCTGAGTGTAGCCATTTGCTTGTACCGTATAGTCACATAATAGAGGAACATGCAGACCTTTTAGCAAGGCTATGCAGGATTTGTGCTGTCACAGAGGCTGCATATTACATTAGGCATTGATGGAAGAAGAAACCATTTATTGAACGTTAAAAATGAGGCTACTGGCTCATACAAGGATCATACTGGCTTATGTACCAGGCTCATACTGGTTCGCACTAAGGCTACTGGCTCATACTGCATGATATTAAGGATACTGGCTCATGGCTCATACTAAGAGTATTGGCTCATACTAAGAGTATTGGCTCATACAAAAGTGGGATACTGGTCACGTGTTCATACCAAGGCTACTGGCTCCCACTAAAGCAACTGGCTCATACCAAGGTACTAGCTCACACACACACACACACACACACAAACACACACACAAACAAAACATATACTTATTGACCGGCACACAGTGGCGGCCTGGCCGGGGGGGCCAGGGGGGCACCAACCCACCTGCTGCTTTATGACGTGGGGCGCCACGGGCACCGAAGGGCGCCAGGTCAACGTATTATCGATCCAGTGCTGGCTCTAAATCATCTGATTTAATGGGTATAAATCTTGATTTAATTAAAAAATAAACTTGCATGCATTGTGCATGTGTAAGTGCACGGTCGATCATCCGGACAGCACCCCAGCTGAAGGCAGACAGCACCCCCCCCTCCCCTTCCCCCGCTTGTTGGATCAGCTAAAGGCAGACAGCACACCCCCCCCCCCCCCCCACCGCTCATTGAATTGGCCGAAGGCAGACAGCACTGAGACCAGGGGGGGGGGGGGGGGGGAGGGGGGGCGCCGTTCTCGTATGTGCCCCCCTGCCATAAAGTAGCCAGGCCGCCACTGCCGGCACACACACACAAACACACAAAAACACACAAATACACACACATAAACATACAAATCGCTCATACTAAGGATACTGGTTGACAGCTCATGGCTCATACTAAGAATATTTGCTCATACTAATACTAAGGCAACTTGCTCATATTGAGGCTACTGACTCATAACACCCACACACACAGAAAAACATATTCACCGGCACACACATCACCTCCATCCTTTCACACATCACCCCCACCATCCACAAATCACCCCCACCATCCACAAATCACCCCCACCCTTTCATACATCACCCTCATCCTTCCACACATCACCCTCACCCTCCACACATCACCTCACCCTCCATACATCACCCTCATCCTTCCACACATCACCCCCACCCTTTCACACATCACCCTCACCCTCCACACATCACCCTCATCCTTCCACACACCACCCACACCCTCCACACATCACCCTCATCCTTCCACACACCACCCACACCCTCCACACATCACCCTCATCCTTCCCCACATCACCCTCACCCTTTCACACATCACCCTCATCCTTCCACACATCACCCTCACCCTCCATACATCACCTCACCCTCCATACATCACCCTCATCCTTCCACACATCACCCCCACCCTTTCACACATCACCCTCACCCTCCACACATCACCCCCACCCTTTCACACATCACCCTCACCCTCCACACTTCACCCTCACCCTCCACACATCACCCTCATCCTTCCACCTCCACACATTACCCTCCACACATCACCTTACCCCTCTATACATTACCCTCATCTTTCCACACACACCCTTACCCTTCCACACATCACCCTCATCCTTCCACACCTCCCCCTCCCCCTCCACACATCCCCCTCCCCTCTACACATCACCCTCCCCCTCCACATATCACTCTCATTCTTCATGCATATATGATAAAAAAATTAACTGATCATTTCAGTAGAAAAAGATTTTAAAAACATACCTAGTGCATTAATTTCAACATCAGTAACCATCTACAGTAACCTTTAAAATGCTCATACTGGCTTCACATGTGGTACCCTTATTTAAAAGATGGTGTATTGGCCTTGGCTTTTTAGGTAGGGAGCAGGGTATTGAAACTTTCAGGGTATTTGGGTTTTAACCCATACTTCATTACCCTTGTTTGCACATATGACTCCATAAAGCACCAATTAATGTAACTTCTAGGCCTGAAGTAAAACACTACAGCTAGAAAAGTAACCGTTTATGTATACATTACTCATTTCTTTGTAGGCCCTACTGGTATATTATAATATTTGTATTTCAGCTGGGAGGATACCTGAACGAACCTATCTAGTAATGTACACCTTTATTTGTGATATGTTACATTTTATGATTTTTAAAATAATAATAATGAGTATTTCATGACTTTTAGGTGGCTGCATTGGATTTGTAATATACGGATTAAAAAAAGGATTCATAACAGTTGCTATGCATATTCTAGCAGATCATTTGGCAAGCCTTTTAGTTTCTTTAATCATTTGCTTAGGAAAACTGCAGAGTAGCAATATAATTGAAATACGCTTCGCACTTTAAGGTCCAACAATGCGTGAATTAGTACAAATTTAACATCAAAAAAAGCATTAAATCAGAGCCAGTGAACTGCTACATACACCTTATAAGTTTCGAGACGTGGCTACACTCCCATGTGCTGGTAATACATTTGGAAGTGACGGGCATCCATGGTATCTAAGGAGGTTGCTAGGAGAAAATTTTACGCGGCGCGCGCGTACTAAGTTTCCACCGATTCAATGCAATGTATGTACAGTACCAGTCAGAAGAACGTTTCCCACCGTAGAGTACTTTAACATCTCTACATGAACGCAAACTATGTGCACCAGCATTGCCATGAGTACATGGCATGAAATGCGCATCATTCTTTCAAAGCTGCTGGTACTTGTGTTCACATGACAAAGCAGCCAAATTCTACTACCCGAACTTATTTGGCTCAACCTGGCACACATCTACGTGGAGCAGAAGCAGTACATCAGCGCCATACAGATGGTATGCCCATTTACAAGCCCTTGAGTTGTGCAATTTGCTACATTGCAGCAGGATGCGGGAATTGCTGTTAATTAATTAAATCATGGCGTATGGCCAGCCTCACGGCTGTTTGCGGCCATAGAAATTGTGGACAGTAGGCCTCCACCTCCGTAATATTGAAATGATATCGTAATGCCTTAGCAACAACCACTGACGTGACTTGACCTGTGAAACGTGAGGACCTGACAAGTTCAGGCACCATTTTACAAGCCATATAATGCAAAAGTACTATTGTTCTATTTATGGCCCAAATCACATGGATTAAGGTTGCGTCTCCGTTGTGAACTCTAGCGTCGAAAGCGGCTACCTTGGAAAGGACCGTTTAACTTCAAAGCGGTATGTACAAGACGAGACAATTTTTGTCGGCAAACCGAAAGCAGGAAACTAACGAAGACAGAAGGTACTTACATACTGTCGAGTAAATGTTTTGCCATATTGATTGGGCAGTATGCTAGACGGGCTAGAAGTGGTGTGCGAAAGTATTGAAATCGTAGCGGTACAATTACTAGGCCTAGTACATTTCTTGTTCGCTTGGCCAGGGGAGGAATAGCTACATGTAACATATTCTGAGGTACTATTTAGAGGTTATGGTGATAAAATGTATCTTCATTTTAGCTTGGCCAGGAGCCATTGGTTACACTAATTGACTGTAAGCTTTGACTCAGACAGGTTAGGGGGTGGTGAGGAAAGTCACTGAGGTATGGTTAGGGGGTGGAGAGGAAAGGCTAAAGGGCTGGGTTATAGGGTATAGAGATTGTAATACATTTGTCAGGATTGGTGTTAGCCAACCTACTCAGAACAAGCCCCTCACCCTTTGTTGGTGAAGTGCTGCACTCGTGTGTGTGGTAATCTTCAGCTTTTACATCCTGTTTGCAGGCTATGCAGTGGACCATTACGTAGTCAGTTGAAGTGCCAGCTTAAGTTCTGCTGGCTTCAACTGTGTGCAGCAGCATGAACACTTCACCTCTGCACACGCGGACACCACCTCTACACATGTGGACACACTTCACCTCTACACATGTGGACACTTCACCTCTACACACGTGGACACACTTCACCTCTACACACATGGACACACTTCACCTCTACACACGTGGACACACCACCTCTACACACGTGAACACACTTCACCTCTACACACGTGGACACACTTCACCTCTACACACATGGACACACCACCTCTACACACGTGGACACACTTCACCTCTACATGTACACACGTGGACACACTTCACCTCTACACACGTGGACACACTTCACCTCTACACACATGGACACACCACCTCTACACACGTGGACACACTTCACCTCTACATGTACACACGTGGACACACTTCACCTCTACACACGTGGACACTTCACCTCCACACACGTGGACACTTCACCTTTACACACGTGGACACACTTCACCTCTACATGTACACACGTGGACACACTTCACCTCTACACACGTGGACACACTTCACCTCTACAAACGTGGACACACTTCACCTCTACACACGTGGACACACTTCACCTCTACACACGTGGACACACTTCACCTCTACACACATGGACACACTTCACCTCTACACACGTGGACACACTTCACTTCTACACACGTGAACACACTTCACCTCTACACACACTTCTACACACGTGGACAGTTCACCTCTACACATGTGGACACTTCACCTCTACACACGTCCACGTGAACTATGTGAACCATTTCACTGTGCAAGTGGTACATAGAGGTGCCCTGCATGGGAGCTCTAGAGGAGATTGGGCACTGCAGCTGGTCCAAGAGGTGTTGGGTTATCAATTGGAACATCTGCTGGTGTGTGCCTTGTGGTTGTGTAATTTGACAATTGTACATATGGAGCCTCCTCTTGAATGTGGATCTGATTTGCATCCCCCTTCTGCATGTGCTGTCCACAGATAATGGTGGACCTCTTGTATACAAGAAGGTGATCTTGGGTTTGTTTGATGAAGGGTGGGGTGCATGGTACATTACATGTAGTACTGAATACAGAAATGAGCTGTGATGCAAACTCAGAGCATGAGTAAAATGCCCTTTTCATTACCCTGTAACTACCAACAGGTTCACAGATACTCTTGCGCACTTTTGAATCATCCCTATGTGGTGATCCATTGAGCCTATGTGGTCGGATACGGACGAGCCGCACAGATTATTCATAAGATACAGAAGCGTACTGTGTTGTGAAAAACCAATATGGCAAGCTTCCAAAGGCTTTTCTGAATACGTATAGGCCTCTTCTCTATGGTGATGCATACTGACTTTAATGGAAAATTGTTGCGCGTCCGTGTCATCGACCTGAAGTAACCCTTCCCCCTGTGACACGATCGAAGATTGGTGCAAAAATCAGCTGCGCGTTTATAGGAAACGTAATAAACCGATTGCGTATGTGGACTGTTAGTAACTACATGCATAGGGTTAGCGAGAGAAGTATTTTCTCGTATGTTGGACTTAAAATGAGCACGATATGGCTCGCTAAAGATTGAGTATTTATAATGAAGCTTGCACGTATACTTCCTTGCGATTTACAGTATACATTTAATTGTCAAACCTAATGCCTAGCCGCTAACAGCCGTGGCCTGTGTGAGACTAGATTGAGTCAGTACCTATGCTTGGACTTATAAATTCACTTTTCTATACGCTGCATTATATCATATTAGAGGCTGAACCATTGATATTTCTTACCTGCTATATATGCCTTGGCCCCCCCCCCCCCCCCTCCCCAGGCTATGGCGCCCCCTTCCCCTCGGTATATGCTGGGGCCGCCTCTGATAATAAACACTCCCTTCCCCCCCCCCCCCCCCCCACCTCCCCAGGCTATGGCGCCCCCTTCCCCTCGGTATATGCTGGGGCCGCCTCTGATAATAAACACTCCCTCCCCCCCCCCCCCCCCCCCCCCCCTCCACTTAAGTTAAGTTCTTCAGTTGAGCTTCCGTGGAAGAAAAGACACAGCATGGTTTCCAAAGGCATCATACAAAAACGGCATATAATTATAACTACACATAAAACCATTGGGTGTCGTGAATCTGTACGTACATCGCTTTGGTGTTCCTTCGCCTCCTCCCCTCCGGGCCCTCCCTCCTCCGATGAGCGGATCCATATGTAAAAGTGGGTCTCGGCTCCCCATATCTATGGTCTCCCTCAGGCTCCTGCGCCTACGAGCATGCAGCCTTCGCGATTTTGTGTGGCTACGTACCCGTACTCACTCCACTTCTCTCGTACATAAGTTAACCACACTTGGCCACTTACCTTCCTGGGCCATACTTGTTGTTGATCATGTGATCATATGCATTTTCATGAATGTCGTTGAAAATGGAGCGGAAGATTTCAAGCGTCAGAATTCGTACAGATCTTCGAAATCTTAATGGTGAATATCCCTTCCACAACGAGGGCCCAATTTTTGTTGACAGGAAGGAGGTGATGTCTTTGGGTCCAGTGGATTGCAGAATGACCATCGCTAACAGCCACACAAAGATCTCCGTACGATAGATTTCCATCCAGGGGGGGGGGTGATGGTACCATGAGGGGGGGGGGGGGGGGGGGGGGGGGAGTGATGGTACCATGGGGGGGGAGTGATGGTACCATGGGGGGGGGATGATGGTACCATGGGGGGGGGGGGGGATGATGGTACCATGGGGGGGAGTGATGGTACCATGGGGGGGGGGGGGGGGGGGGAGAGTACTGTAGACTTGTACATGTATCAGCATGATTGATGAGGCATGCTTGTGGGAGAGGTGGAGAATGAATAACTATTTAAACTAATGGTGATTGTTACTAATGGATTAGTGAAAGGTGAGGGTACAGGAGGGGGGCATGGGTGTTCATAAGTACAAAAATGGCTACCATAGCCAAGGATTAGGAGGTAACATTGCATGCTTGAGCATTAAAACCCAACTTTTAGAACTTGTGAATGGCGAAAGCACTACAAGTTCAAGCTTATATACCTTGACGCGATTTGAGTCCTGTTTGCAGAAGTGCTAATAGTGTTGACAATATATGAGGGACTAGTGGACTGTACCAATTAGGCAATAGGACCATGGGTGTACCAATAGGACCATGGGTGTACCAATAGGACCATGGGTGTACCAATAGGACCATGAGGGGTGTACCAATAGGACCATGAGGGGTGTACCAATAGGACCATGAGGGGTGTACCAATAGGACCATGAGGGGTGTACCAATAGGACCATGAGGGGTGTACCAATAGGACCATGAGGGGTGTACCAATAGGACCATGAGGGGTGTACCAATAGGACCATGAGGGGTGTACCAATAGGACCATGAGGGGTGTACCAATAGGACCATGAGGGGTGTACCAATAGGACCATGAGGGGTGTACCAATAGGACCATGAGGGGTGTACCAATAGGACCATGAGGGGTGTACCAATAGGACCATGAGGGGTGTACCAATAGGACCATGAGGGGTGTACCAATAGGACCATGAGGGGTGTACCAATAGGACCATGAGGGGTGTACCAATAGGACCATGAGGGGTGTACCAATAGGACCATGAGGGGTGTACCAATAGGACCATGAGGGGTGTACCAATAGGACCATGAGGGGTGTACCAATAGGACCATGAGGGGTGTACCAATAGGACCATGAGGGGTGTACCAATAGGACCATGAGGGGTGTACCAATAGGACCATGAGGGGTGTACCAATAGGACCATGAGGGGTGTATCAATAGGACCATGAGGGGTGTACCAATAGGACCATGAGGGGTGTACCAATAGGACCATGAGGGCTGTACCAATAGGACCATGAGGGCTGTACCAACAGGACCATGAGGGGTGTACTAATAGGACCATGAGGGGTGTACCAACAGGACCATGAGGGGTGTACCAATAGGACCATGAGGGGTGTACCGATAGGACCATGAGGGGTGTACCAATAGGACCATGAGGGGTGTACCGATAGGACCATGAGGGGTGTACCAATAGGACCATGAGGGGTGTACCAATAGGACCATGAGGGGTGTACCAATAGGACCATGAGGGGTGTACCAATAGGACCATGAGGGGTGTACCAATAGGACCATGAGGGGTGTACCAATAGGACCATGAGGGGTGTACCAATAGGACCATGAGGGGTGTACCAATAGGACCATGAGGGGTGTACCAATAGGACCATGAGGGGTGTACCAATAGGACCATGAGGGGTGTACCAATAGGAACATGAGGAGTGTAACAATAGAACCATGAGGGATGTACCAATAGGACCATGAGGGGTGTACCAATAGGACCATGGGTGTACCAATAGGACCATGAGGGGTGTACCAATAGGACCATGAGGGGTGTACCAATAGGACCATGAGGGGTGTACCAATAGGACCATGAGGGGTGTACCAATAGGACCATGAGGGGTGTACCAATAGGACCATGAGGGGTGTACCAATAGGACCATGAGGGGTGTACCAATAGGACCATGAGGGGTGTACCAATAGGACCATGAGGGGTGTACCAATAGGACCATGAGGGGTGTACCAATAGGACCATGAGGGGTGTACCAATAGGACCATGAGGGGTGTACCAATAGGACCATGAGGGGTGTACCAATAGGACCATGAGGGGTGTACCAATAGGACCATGAGGGGTGTACCAATAGGACCATGAGGGGTGTACCAATAGGACCATGAGGGGTGTACCAATAGGAACATGAGGAGTGTAACAATAGAACCATGAGGGATGTACCAATAGGACCATGAGGGGTGTACCAATAGGACCATGGGTGTACCAATAGGACCATGAGGGGTGTACCAATAGGACCATGAGGGGTGTACCAATAGGACCATGAGGGGTGTACCAATAGGACCATGAGGGGTGTACCAATAGGACCATGAGGGGTGTACCAATAGGACCATGAGGGGTGTACCAATAGGAACATGAGGAGTGTAACAATAGAACCATGAGGGATGTACCAATAGGACCATGAGGGGTGTACCAATAGGACCATGGGTGTACCAATAGGACCATGAGGGGTGTACCAATAGGACCATGAGGGGTGTACCAATAGGACCATGAGGGGTGTACCAATAGGACCATGAGGGGTGTACCAATAGGACCATGAGGGGTGTACCAATAGGACCATGAGGGGTGTACCAATAGGACCATGAGGGGTGTACCAATAGGACCATGAGGGGTGTACCAATAGGACCATGAGGGGTGTACCAATAGGACCATGAGGGGTGTACCAATAGGACCATGAGGGGTGTACCAATAGGACCATGAGGGGTGTACCAATAGGACCATGAGGGGTGTACCAATAGGAACATGAGGAGTGTAACAATAGAACCATGAGGGATGTACCAATAGGACCATGAGGGGTGTACCAATAGGACCATGGGTGTACCAATAGGACCATGAGGGGTGTACCAATAGGACCATGAGGGGTGTACCAATAGGACCATGAGGGGTGTACCAATAGGACCATGAGGGGTGTACCAATAGGACCATGAGGGGTGTACCAATAGGAACATGAGGAGTGTAACAATAGAACCATGAGGGATGTACCAATAGGACCATGAGGGGTGTACCAATAGGACCATGGGTGTACCAATAGGACCATGAGGGGTGTACCAATAGGACCATGAGGGGTGTACCAATAGGACCATGAGGGGTGTACCAATAGGACCATGAGGGGTGTACCAATAGGACCATGTGGGGTGTACCAATAGGACCATGAGGGGTGTACCAATAGGACCATGAGGGGTGTACCAATAGGACCATGAGGGGTGTACCAATAGGACCATGAGGAGTGTACCAATAGGACCATGAGGGGTGTACCAATAGGGCCATGAGGAGTGTACCAATAGGACCATGAGGGGTGTACCAATAGGGCCATGAGGAGTGTACCAATAGGGCCATGAGGAGTGTACCAATAGGACCATGAGGGGTGTACCAATAGGGCCATGAGGAGTGTACCAATAGGACCATGAGGGGTGTACCAATAGGGCCATGAGGAGTGTACCAATAGGACCATGAGGGGTGTACCAATAGGGCCATGAGGAGTGTACCAATAGGACCATGAGGGGTGTACCAATAGGAACATGAGGAGTGTAACAATAGAACCATGAGGGATGTACCAATAGGACCATGAGGGGTGTACCAATAGGACCATGGGTGTACCAATAGGACCATGAGGGGTGTACCAATAGGACCATGAGGGGTGTACCAATAGGACCATGAGGGGTGTACCAATAGGACCATGAGGGGTGTACCAATAGGAACATGAGGAGTGTAACAATAGAACCATGAGGGATGTACCAATAGGACCATGAGGGGTGTACCAATAGGACCATGGGTGTACCAATAGGACCATGAGGGGTGTACCAATAGGACCATGAGGGGTGTACCAATAGGACCATGAGGGGTGTACCAATAGGACCATGAGGGGTGTACCAATAGGACCATGTGGGGTGTACCAATAGGACCATGAGGGGTGTACCAATAGGACCATGAGGGGTGTACCAATAGGACCATGAGGGGTGTACCAATAGGACCATGAGGAGTGTACCAATAGGACCATGAGGGGTGTACCAATAGGGCCATGAGGAGTGTACCAATAGGACCATGAGGGGTGTACCAATAGGGCCATGAGGAGTGTACCAATAGGGCCATGAGGAGTGTACCAATAGGACCATGAGGGGTGTACCAATAGGGCCATGAGGAGTGTACCAATAGGACCATGAGGGGTGTACCAATAGGGCCATGAGGAGTGTACCAATAGGACCATGAGGGGTGTACCAATAGGGCCATGAGGAGTGTACCAATAGGACCATGAGGGGTGTACCAATAGGGCCATGAGGAGTGTACCAATAGGGCCATGAGGAGTGTACCAATAGGACCATGAGGGGTGTACCAATAGGGCCATGAGGAGTGTACCAATAGGACCATGAGGGGTGTACCAATAGGGCCATGAGGAGTGTACCAATAGGACCATGAGGGGTGTACCAATAAGGCTCATGGTCATATCAGTACACCCCTCAGTAGCAGTGTTTTAGTATTATTGGTTATGAAGTGTGGGTGTGGCTTTGTGAGAACACTTGCAACATTAGTTGCAGACAGTTTCAGTTATACATGTAGATATGCTGGCCCATGGCTGGTAGTGCTGGCCCATGGCTGGTAGTGCTGGCCCATGGCTGGTAGTGCTGGCCCATGGCTGGTAGTGCTGGCCCATGGCTGGTAGTGCTGGCCCATGGCCTGTAGTGCTGGCCCATGGCTGGTAGTGCTGGCCCATGGCTGGTAGTGCTGGCCCATGGCTGGTAGTGCTGGCCCATGGCTGGTAGTGCTGGCCCATGGCTGGTAGTGCTGGCCCATGGCTGGTAGTGCTGGCCCATGGCTGGTAGTGCTGGCCCATGGCTGGTAGTGCTGGCCCATGGCTGGTAGTGCCGGCCCATGGCTGGTAGTGCTGGCCCATGGCTGGTAGTGCTGGCCCATGGCTGGTAGTGCTGGCCCATGGCTGGTAGTGCTGGCCCATGGCTGGTAGTGCTGGCCCATGGCTGGTAGTGCTGGCCCATGGCTGGTAGTGCTGGCCCATGGCTGGTAGTGCTGGCCCATGGCTGGTAGTGCTGGCCCATGGCTGGTAGTGCTGGCCCATGGCTGGTAGTGCTGGCCCATGGCTGGTAGTGCTGGCCCATGGCTGGTAGTGCTGGCCCATGGCTGGTAGTGCCGGCCCATGGCTGGTAGTGCTGGCCCATGGCTGGTAGTGCTGGCCCATGGCTGGTAGTGCTGGCCCATGGCTGGTAGTGCTGGCCCATGGCTGGTAGTGCTGGCCCATGGCTGGTAGTGCTGGCCCATGGCTGGTAGTGCTGGCCCATGGCTGGTAGTGCTGGCCCATGGCTGGTAGTGCTGGCCCATGGCTGGTAGTGCTGGCCCATGGCTGGTAGTGCTGGCCCATGGCTGGTAGTGCTGGCCCATGGCTGGTAGTGCTGGCCCATGGCTGGTAGTGCTGGCCCATGGCTGGTAGTGCTGGCCCATGGCTGGTAGTGCTGGCCCATGGCTGGTAGCAGGGCTGCCGCGATATATCGCGATATGCGATATAGACCCCTTTCATGTGACGTCACAAGTCATGTGAATTAATAAACAAGTTGCCATGAATATTATCAGCCGCCATGATGGTGCACAGGTAGCCATGGTATTGTGCGTAGTACTAGGCTGTTCCAACCCTTCCGAGCGCAATAAAGATGTTTCGTTCTATCGAATTATTTGTGTGATCAAGAAAGGTCCTAGAGATTAAAAAAATGAGCATGAAGCGTAGGGATGGATACATTGCTGCGATCTCCAGGAAGCACATTACAATGACCACGTTGAAATCCCAGTGGATTTGTTCCAAACACTTTGTTTATATAGTTTTCCAGTCATCTTTTCATAGACCAGCTGTGCACCATCATGGCGTCCGTAACGATAAGCATCATTTTTAATGAAACTACACACCCAGGCTTTTCTACATTTGTATCATAAATGGTGATTGTATCATAGCAAAAAACATATTTGAAACATCGATCTTAGCAAGCAGATATGTATCAAAAATGTTTTGCTAGTATGATACAAATACACTTATCTGATACAATTATGTATACGCTTGCGGAGATGAATGTTTCAAAAATGTATTACATATTTGATATAAAATGAACTTTTCTGGTGGTGTAGATCACGCGATGAAAAGGGTCTATATCGCGATTTTTTTTATATATCGCGATTTTTTTTTGGGTCATATCGCGATACAAACAAACATGGGATATATGGAGATAGACGGAAGATTAGACGGAGAAAGACGGAAATATACGATAAGTCATTCAGCGGATGCAACTATTATAGTGTTGAGCCACACACATACATTCGAATTCCGCTGCGGTGCTACATACATATATACTGTAAATTACATCTGCCCTCATCGAAAAATCTGCCGCCCGTGTAAGTATTTAAACGTGTAACCGTGAACGCTTATAATAAGTCCTCTTTTTCACCATATTTATATACATGTATTATTTCCTGAAATATTGTCACGGATATCGTTAAGCACGCGAGGCTTTTTCGATGGGGAAGATGCATGGGGCTACTTACAACACGACCATAAAATCATTTTGGAATCATTGTGTGATCGGAAAGCATATACTTACTGTTCAATCACGCAGTGATTTAATCATCTCTTAAATTCTTTTCCTGCATGCGATATTATGCCTCAAAAATTGTATTTATCCAGCCGGTCGAGTAAGTGACTTCATGTATTTCAGTCATGCATGATTTCTTTTCTTGTGTAAAACTCATGCCGTGGAGCAAGCCCTTTCTAAAGGTACAGTCGAGGCTAAGATAGCTATATACTTCCTTATATCGTTTTGGCAACACTCTATTCATGTACATGTATACCGGTATATGTACCAAAGTACAGTGTCTCTTCCCCCCCCCCCCACCCACCCCACCGGGCCGGCCTCCCCCCTCCCGCGCCCTATAGTATTTTATATAATTATGTGTTTGTTCTTGTGTCGCCACCACAACAACGCAGCCTCAACTTGCAAGAAAATGGTGTGGTTATTGATAAATAATTGCTCGATGAATATACTTAAAATATCACGATACAATATCGCGATATTTTACTCATATCGCGATATAGGCGATATCGACTAAAGACCATATCGCGGCAGCACTGGCTGGTAGTGCTGGCCCATGGCTGGTAGTGCTGGCCCATGGCTGGTAGTGCTGGCCCATGGCTGGTAGTGCTGGCCCATGGCTGGTAGTGCTGGCTCATGGCTGGTAGTGCTGGCCCATGGCTGGTAGTGCTGGCCCATGGCTGGTAGTGCTGGCCCATGGCTGGTAATGCTGGCCCATGGCTGGTAGTGCTGGCCCATGGCTGGTAGTGCTGGCCCATGGCTGGTAGTGCTGGCCCATGGCTGGTAGTGCTGGCCCATGGCTGGTAGTGCTGGCCCATGACTGGTAATGCATGTTTAGCTGTGTGTATGCATCTTGGCAAAGCACAAGGCCCCAGGCCATTCCCACTACATGATTCCTGCCTCAACTTCAGGCCTTGCTTACAGAGGCCCTTAGTGGAGGGAGATTGGCTGCCATCTTGGGTTCAATGACATGTGATCCCCAAGAACAACAGACAAAAAGTTTGTACATTGTACCAGATATGGCAAGTGTCGTGTGTGTGTGTGTGTGTGTGTGTGTGTGTGTGTGTGTGTGTGTGTGTGTGTGTGCGTTCGTGTGTGTGTGTGTGTGTGTTCGTATGTGTGTGTTCGTGTGTGTGTGTGTGTGTGTGTGTGTGTGTGTGTGTGTCATGCCTATATGTGTGTACATTCCCCCCCTCCCCAGATAAAGAATCTTCAATAATATTTAGAACATGGGAGGAGAATTATTAACAGTGGGTTGCCAACTTGATATTGAGTTTTTAAAAATGGAATCAATGAGGTTAAGTGTGGGTATGTGTTGTGTGTTTTATGGGTGCAGGTATGTGCGTTTTGTGGCTAAAGCTACATGTAATTATTTTCCCTTCCTTGTACCAATGCCACAGCAACAACCATAACAGTGCAGTGATGCTCCTTCCTGCTCCATTTAAAGAGCACTCCTGATGCAAGGCCTGCATTTTCCATCTCAACCAGTGGCCAGACCAGGCAGACTGCCTTCCTGGGCATGGGAGCTCAGTGGGGTCCACTGTAGTCAGCCCTGATGAGAAAAACATGGTGGCCCTGTACATATGATTTATCGCTATGGTTACCACCCTCACCTTAGTTTCACTATAGCCACCCCTCCACCCTCACCTGCTCACTATGGCCACTCTTCCACAGTCACCTACTCACTACAGTCACCTTAACTCATGCCTTGATTGTACTATAGTCCCAGGGAAGGGGAAATATTTATGTACACCTGAGAGGTGAAGGGACATACACAAGATGTACATTACTACAGGGAGAATTAGTTACCTTCTCCCCTGTGTATGGTCAGCCCTGTTCCACCCCCTCTCAGGTGTGCACATATCACCAATATCTCTCTCTCCATGTTTATAGTTATGTGTACAGGCATCTAAGTTCCACCCCTTTAGGCACATCATCAATATCTCCCTCCTGTTGATATGTTTATAGTTAACCATCTCCTGTGTACAGACATCTCCCCTCTCAGGTGTACAGGCACATCAGCTCCCTTCTTATACAGGCATGTTTTACCCCCAACCCCTTCACTCTGACATTTCCAATTTCAAGGCCTCTCTTCACCAATACAATATGACATATACATACCACCAGATATTCATAAGGTACTCAATACATGTACAACATTTAAAGTCACTGTGATGACCTTACATATGCCACCCACACAAGCAACACATAACCTGCATGTATCCATTTGGATATACTGCAAGCATATAACAACATACACATGCATTTGAACCAACCATCCTCTAACCTCCATCTTCTAGATCAACACACCACAAGGACACAATATAGAGAAATGCCAGGCACCAGACCTTGGTAATAATTATCAGAGAGTGTTGGTCTCCATCTTGACCCTTCCCAATATCAGGTGGCCATTAAGTGGTGCCTTGGCCTGGACCTTTGTTATGGTGATGTCCACAACAGCCTCATTGCAGAATCCTGTTGGCAAGCTCATCTGGGTGTCCAGGTGGAAATGAGTAGCAATGTCACCTTCAATCACAGCCACACCCATCCAGCTGACATAAACCCCAGTATTCGGATTTGGCCAAATGCAAGGGGTGAAAGGTCTTGGGCCTCGGGGGGGAGAAAGGGGGGGGGGGGGGGGGGGGGGGGGCACCATTAATGCATTTTGCCCCTGGGTGCCCAACAGCCTCGCTACGCCACTGCCCAGACCCTGGGGGTTTTGGGGGGTTTTTTGGGGGGGGAGGGGGGGGCTTAGTTCCATTCAATATCAACACTGACTTTCATGATAACCAGAGAATAACCTCACATTTATTTATATAGAGCTTGGGCCTTACATTAATACATGTACTACACTTGCAATTATAAGCAATTATTTTTATTTGTCTGCAGGCTTTTTATTGAAGCTGCATGGTATATCACATGCTGGTACATGTATGTCAAAGCCTGATTCCTTTTGTTGATCAGTAGTAACACATAAATACTTCATGATCAAAACCATCAAAATTGATAATTATGCAATCTGACATTAGGTGGCCTTTTAAAACTCCTTTTTCAGTTCTATATTCCAGGCCTAGAATGCTTCAGTGTGCAATTTATATTAAGCACAATTATTAGTTTCATGGATCAACAATGTATAATGCAGAACAATCTACTCAGTCCTGATTTGGTGCAAAGCCCAACACAAAGGTCATTTTTGATATATGAGTCAGCTATAGCCATATCTCAGGGACAAGCCAGTTTACAGGAGAATTAAGTTGAAGTGTGAGGCTTCATAGTTCCATACACAAAGGCCATACCAACAGAAGTGCGAGGCTCCATAGGTCTATACTAAGTCCAATGCTGTAGCTATAGGTTGGATACTTTGTCCATGTATAGGTGGCAAGTGGACAATACTGAAAATCAAGGAGCTGTGTAGTGACATAAGTCATTGGTGCTGGACAGTGAGGTGTGATACATGCAAACATTATTCAATGTCCAAATTACCAAACATGGATGTTTGTAACATTGTACCAGATAGTAGCACCATTGTATGCATCAATATAACATGATTTGCAAAGGCTAGTGCTATCAGAACCTAATGCTATATTGAAACTATTAAATAGCTACTGATGTAAGTAGCTAAGTGACTTGTGACGAGTCCAAACACTCCATCTTTTAAGCAATCCATGTTTATGTGCTCAATTCACTGTGGTAAGAAAGTATAGCCATGCAGTATTGATATGCAGATATTACACACAACTATCATAAATTCTTAATAAATGCATGTACATCACAATAAACAGCATGTATATGTACTTGACCAAATAAAGACAACAAAAGCATCAGTCCCACTAACTGAAGCATCAGTCAGTCCCACTAACTGAAGCATCAGTCCCACTAACTGAAGCATCAGTCAGTCCCACTAACTGAAGCATCAGTCCCACTAACTGAAGCATCAGTCCCACTAACTGAAGCATCAGTCCCACTAACTGAAGCATCAGTCCCACTAACTGAAGCATCAGTCCCACTAACTGAAGCATCAGTCCCACTAACTGAAGCATCAGTCCCACTAACTGAAGCATCAGTCCCACTAACTGAAGCATCAGTCCCACTAACTGAAGCATCAGTCCCACTAACTGAAGCATCAGTCCCACTAACTGAAGCATCAGTCCCACTAACTGAAGCATCAGTCCCACTAACTGAAGCATCAGTCCCACTAACTGAAGCATCAGTCCCACTAACTGAAGCATCAGTCCCACTAACTGAAGCATCAGTCCCACTAACTGAAGCATCAGTCCCACTAACTGAAGCATCAGTCCCACTAACTGAAGCATCAGTCCCACTAACTGAAGCATCAGTCCCACTAACTGAAGCATCAGTCCCACTAAATGAAGCATCATTGCCCCACTGCAACAGCAAGCCCCTGAACCAGGAATGGGTGTTACCTCTGCTCCCCAGTTGCAGCACAATAGTAGTGTGACCTAGTCCCTTTAGAAAGGATTGTGGATTAACATAAAATTGGTCTTGTAATGTTTTTGGTTTTCTATGAACCTCAATGTCCTCTAAAAATCGATTTTTTTCCCACCTACATGTATGTTACCTTCCTAATAATGATAATCATTTCAATGTGATTGCCCGGGTCAGTTATAGGACTGGTGAATAATGTCCCACATATATTCAGTGTTCCTACATTTATTTCAAATCTCTTTTCCACAAGAAAACGTACCTATAACACAATATTTAGAATGTATAGTTGCTGCAAGGTTTCCATGGATACCCTTTAATGCTTGTGCCAGCTTACACCAACATGCTTCAGAGTAATTGTCTAACCACCACTTCAGCATGGCTCTTTTGTTAGCCTTCAGATCCTTCAATGTTCTATCACTGTCCACATTAGCTAACACTTCATCTGGTATATTCAGATTCTGTCCCAACACTTTCCATTCAGTCACTGCAGTTAGTTCCTTCTCCACTTCATTCAGTGTCTGTCTGGTGGTGTGTGAATCTGCATATATAATGGGGAGGAAAAGCAATGAAGGTAACGTATGAGTAGTGGGTAATGAAGGAGTGATGAGGTGGGTAATGAAGGAATGATGAGGTGGGTAATGAAGGAGTGATGAGGTGGGTAATGAAGGAGTGATGAGGTGGGTAATGATGGAGTGATGAGGTGGGTAATGAAGGAGTGATGAGGGGGGTAATGAAGGAGTGATGAGGTGGGTAATCAAGGAGTGATGAGGTGGGTAATGTAGGAGTGATGAGGTGGGTAATGAAGGAGTGATGAGGTGGGTAATGAAGGAGTGATGAGGTGGGTAATGAAGGAGTGATGAGGTGGGTAATGAAGGAGTGATGAGGTGGGTAATGAAGGAGTGATGAGGTGGGTAATGAAGGAGTGATGAGGTGGGTAATGATGGAGTTATGAGGTGGGTAATGATGGAGTGATGAGGTGGGTAATGAAGGAGTGATGAGGTGGGTAATGAAGGAGTGATGAGGTGGGTAATCAAGGAGTGATGAGGTGGGTAATGTAGGAGTGATGAGGTGGGTAATGAAGGAGTGATGAGGTGGGTAATGAAGGAGTGATGAGGTGGGTAATGAAGGAGTGATGAGGTGGGTAATG
Source organism: Spongilla lacustris (assembly GCA_949361645.1). NCBI lineage: Eukaryota > Metazoa > Porifera > Demospongiae > Spongillida > Spongillidae > Spongilla > Spongilla lacustris. The sequence goes on from OX442420.1 coordinate 9,855,072, forward strand.
AAGGAGTGATGAGGTGGGTAATGAAGGAGTGATGAGGTGGGTAATGAAGGAGTCATGAGGTGGGTAATGAAGGAGTGATGAGGTGGGTAATGAAGGAGTGATGAGGTGGGTAATGAAGGAGTGATGAGGTGGGTAATGTAGGAGTGATGAGGTGGGTAATGAAGGAGTCATGAGGTGGGTAATGAAGGAGTGATGAGGTGGGTAATGAAGGAGTCATGAGGTGGGTAATGAAGGAGTGATGAGGTCGGTAATGAAGGAGTGATGAGGTGGGTAATGAGGGAGTGATGAGGTGGGTAATGAAGGAGTGATGAGGTGGGTAATGAAGGAGTGATGAGGTGGGTAATGAAGGAGTGATGAGGTGGGTAATGAAGGAGTGATGAGGTGGGTAATCAAGGAGTGATGAAGTGGGTAATGAAGGAGTGATGAGGTGGGTAATGAAGGAGTGATGAGGTGGGTAATGAAGGAGTGATGAGGTGGGTAATGAAGGAGTGATGAGGTGGGTAATGAAGGAGTGATGAGGTGGGTAATGAAGGAGTGATGAGGTGGGTAATGAAGGAGTGATGAGGTGGGTAATGAAGGAATGATGAGGTGGGTAATGAAGGAGTGATGAGGTGGGTAATGAAGGAATGATGAGGTGGGTAATGAAGGAGTGATGAGGTGGGTAATGAAGGAGTGATGAGGTGGGTAATGAAGGAGTGATGAGGTGGGTAATGAAGGAGTGATGAGGTGGGTAATGAAGGAGTGATGAGGTGGGTAATGAAGGAGTGATGAGGTGGGTGGGTAATGATGGAGTGATGAGGTGGGTAATGAAGGAGTGATGAGGTGGGTGGGTAATGATGGAGTGATGAGGTGGGTAATGAAGGAGTGATGAGGTGGGTAATGAAGGAGTGATGAGGTGGGTAATGAAGGAGTGATGAGGTGGGTAATGAAGGAGTGATGAGGTGGGTAATGAAGGAGTGATGAGGTGGGTAATGAAGGAGTGATGAGGTGGGTGGGTAATGATGGAGTGATGAGGTGGGTAATGAAGGAGTGATGAGATGGGTAATGAAGGAATGATGAGGTGGGTAATGAAGGAGTGATGAGGTGGGTAATGAAGGAGTGATGAGGTGTGTAATGAAGGAGTGATGAGGTGGGTAATGAAGGAGTGATGAGGTGGGTAATGATGGAGTGATGAGGTGGGTAATGAAGGAGTGATGAGGTGGGTAATGAAGGAGTGATGAGGTGGGTAATGAAGGAGCGATGAGGTGGGTAATGAAGGAGTGATGAGGTGGGTAATGATAGAGTGATGAGGTGGGTAATGAAGGAGTGATGAGGTGGGTAATGAAGGAGTGATGAGGTGGGTAATGAAGGAGTGATGAGGTGGTAATGAAGGAGTGATGAGGTGGGTAATGATGGAGTGATGAGGTAGGTAATGAAGGAGTGATGAGGTGGGTAATGAAGGAGTGATGAGGTGGGTAATGATGGAGTGATGAGGTGGGCAATGAAGGAGTGATGAGGTGGGTAATGAAGGAGTGATGAGGTGGGTAATGAAGGAGTGATGAGGTGGGTAATGAAGGAGTGATGAGGTGGGTAATGAAGGAGTGATGAGGTGAGTAATGAAGGAGTGATGAGGTGGGTAATGATGGAGTAATGAATGAATGATGAAGTGGTCCAAAAGCAGAAGGTCAAGGCAGCTGTTGGTAGGTATCACTAGTTACCATACTAAGGTAAGCTCATATCAGGCTGATTGTACCATCCAGTAAGCTTATCTGGTTACTTCATGTTTAGTGCAGGAAAAGTATTTGATGATGCATGGGTGTACACAAGGGGTGGGGGGGGGGGGGGTACCCCCCCCCCTCCCAAAAGCAAGGTCACATCATATAATTGAGTTTTACTTAACAATTTGTTGATGATACCATACATATACATACAAAAATGTATGTGTATATATACATACGTATGTTTAGCAATGGTTACATAATGCATAATTTTGCCTTACATCAAAAATGCTATTGTAAGGTCACCTATTAATAAAATTTGACCTCCTACCCGTGATGGAGTGGGGAGTGACAATCCTAACTGCAGAAAGTTTCAGGCTAGAGTGCTAGCAGGCAGCAACTATGGCTACATAAAACTAACTGGCTTATATAAATCATGGATCAAATCCAAGTGCCTTTTCTGCAGATAGGCTTGTGTCTTGGACAGCACACTGGCCTGGCAGCTTTCATTGGCATTAGCCCGTCAATTAATCTATAACCGCATTGGAATCAAATACTTTTACTAAAAGTCACACATTAAGAATCTGTTATAATGAAAGTGATGGCAGCTAAGTGGCAAGCAGTGCTTGGATTATGCAACACCTTCCTTTTAACTTACCTCCCTGTGTGGGTTGAACCTTAGTATCATCAGCCTTCTGGGGAAAGGGGGAGGATCCAGTAGGCTGGGGAGGAGAAGCCTCAAGGGGAGCCAAGGTACCAGAGAAGCCTAAAATGGAAGGAATAATAAAGTGGTGCAGGAAAGAACCAACACACATAAAACAAAATGTCAAAGAACTGTTTTATGTTGCTGCTATCAACTGTAACATGTGATACCATTGAAATGAACATCACATGATGTTAGTTAATTTTTAAAAGCTTAATAGGTTACAGGAATCAAGTAGGTTCTGGAATGGACCATCAATAAACGCAGGTATGCAATACACAATATATATATATATATATATCATTGGAGAGGTGATTAATGACAAGTACAACAGATAATCAGTGTGGTCCCGAGTCATACACAAATTATGATATTTCAAGTAATGTAATTAATAACCACATACATAACCATCATAATACCCAATGTTTGGCATCCAGTCGACTAGATGGACCATTTCCAACAAATCCATTATCAATGATTCACATTAGCTCTGATTCTCCCTTCAAAGTTATTCAAACTTAAACACACAGTGGAGCCCCTTTCTATAAACATATTTTGATCCCCTGAAATATTGAAATTCCATTGACTTGAAGAACCCTAAAATGTCAGTCCAGATGATGTACATACACATTAGAGGCATTTCACTGTAGTGTATTTTGCAAGAACTGAGATGTTCTATACACAACAAATGACTATTCGTAATGTATTGTACTATGACTGGTCAAGAGGTGGAACAACACTGACCTTCTAACTCCACATGCACTGGTCACATGGCCTATCCCCACATGCACTGGTCACATGCTCCACGTGCACTGGTCACATGCTTCACATGCACTGGTCACATCACCTAACTCCACATGCACTGGTAACATACTCCACATGGACTAGTAATACATGTAAATTTGGAGCTTACATAAACAGTTTGCTGTCAAAATGGCTACTATCACCACACTGAAACCTGAAATAAACAGACATTAACTGACATCACATTCCATGTCTAATTTAAAATAATTTTAAAAAATCATATAAATCAGTTAAGTATTAGACCATGTGACGTACTGCTGTGTGTATGAGTCATGTGTATGATAATGTCATGTGATGTACTGTGACTATGATCATGTATAAAATGTCATGTGGTGTACGATGTAAGTATGAGTCATGTGATGTATTGTGATGCACATATTAATGTCATGTGGTGTACTATGATGTATGTAATGACTCACTCAGAATGATGATAAGAGGTTTAGCCATCACTTCTGAGAAGGTGGAGGAGAAAGATAGTGGGGGTAAGTAGAGACAGTTCAAAATGAAGAGCACAGAGAAATGGGTGTGGCAAAAGGGGAGGAGCATACAGAGATTACATTGGCATGTTCATTACAACAGGCATACATCCTACCAAATGTATGGGGCACGACTCAACAAAACCAAGATTGTGTAACTTCAAAGAACAAGGCAATGTTCATTTGCATTGAAATTACACATTCAATGCTTTATAACTTTGATATATAAGTGAGAAAAAAATCTGAAGGTTGACATCATGCACAGGCCATCTTGTTATAGACTAAAGTATTCATTTAAATCAGTCTGAACCATCCCACATATTAACATGTACTGACAGCCATGCGTAGATATGTGTACCAACTCACCATGTTTACTGGCAGATCTTTTAATATCATTTGATTCAGGTTTAGCCCTCAGAGTTCTTTTTGATGGCGCCGTGAGAGGTGCAGAGGAAGTAGGAGGGGCTGACATGTAAAGGGATGTGGTGGGTGGGTCCTCTAGAGGCTCATACAGAGCAGCAGCAGGGGGATCCCCACTGGGGGAGGGGCTGACCTTCTTGTACAGGTTACATGTAGAGTGCTCATCGGTCAGACATAATGCTGCATGCACATGACCACGATCCTGCACCTGTACTGGGCTGGCATAGCAGTCTGTTTGATCTTCCATCCCAAATAAATCCTAATAACTAGCTCTGAGTCTGAAGGACAAAACAGCATTGTTGCAGCAAGTTATGAAGGAGCTCGGGTACTGAATGAGTGAGTAGTCTCGTTCCCAGATGCGTAAAAGAACGAAAGACGAGAGCCCCCCTCCCGCGCGTAGAGCGAAGAATTATAGTAGTTGGTTTGTGAAGCCCATATCATGCTTAGTTAATAAAATACTTACATGTATAGTAATGATAGCAGCTATGACCAGGATACGCCATGCACTGCGGGCACTGGATGCAGGATCAAACGTCTGTTTTCTCAGACATCAGATCAATGATGCATACTCCGCTTTCAGAGCTAGCCATTTGTGCTAACCGTTAGCCTTTGTTGAGTACTGTAAGCCCGTTAGCTCTAGGGTACTAAATGTTAGCCATATATTTTGCTAAACGGTCCCCCCCCCCCCCCCCCCCCAGGTAGGGCGCAATTCCGCGCAAAGCTTGTTAGTCATATTACGGCCCAAAATTAGCCTTTTAATAATGCTGTGTTAGTCTATTGTGTCCTTGACATCTCTGGGCCGTCCGCTCATTTTAAAAATAGACTTGCAAAGAGCTAATTAACTCCTCCTCTGCTGACCTTGTTTATTTCCGTAACAGAGGGCTGGACACGAGATCAGGTATATCCCCGGGCATAGATATAGGTAAGGTTGTTTATCTCGGTGCGGCCGAGTTGGTTGTCTTGACAACGCGAAGGGCGCGCCACGCCCAACTATAGTCTGCTCTCTTGCTTTTCGTATACCTCCGTACTCAGTACTCTCGTATTTTTGGCCTTTTGCGAGGGGGACCCGCTTTCGTATTGGGCTAAACGCGTCTAGCAGTCCTATTACTCCCCGCCAGACTTGAGACTTCCTGGTTTAATCCAGGCGTGTCTAAGAATCAACACAGTAGAGAAATGGAGCCTAGCCCCTTTTTTGGCCCCGCCCATCATTTGCTTCTGTTATTGTATCGGACACCTGTCACGTGAGAAACGCACGTGGGAATTGAATAATGGCAAGAAATAGAAATCTGCTCCCAAGCAATCTCCCTCAGCTTCAGAATCTGATCAAACGCGATCCAGCTGCTTACAGGGATGAGGTAAGCGGGCGGGGTAGCAGATTAAATTGTGACTCTACTGACCACAGCTCGTTGTGGTAAGAATTACGTGCATCACATCATTCTATAGCGATTTATGCTTTTATAGTTTAGTAAGCAGGTATGTGTTAGAATATTAGTAACCAGGTATGTGCTTCAGTTGATGCTATGTTGTGTAACGCTGTCAATGGGCTATTCCAGTATGGGGGACATATGTTCACTTAGGAGGGGGGGGAGGGGGCACATGATCACTATGGAGGGGGAGGAGGGGGCACATGATCACTATGGAGGGGGAGGAGGAGGCACATGATCACTATGGAGGGGGAGGAGGGGGCACATGATCACTGTGGAGGGGGAGGAGGGGGCACATGATCACTGTGGAGGGGGAGGAGGGGGCACATGATCACTGTGGAGGGGGAGGAGGGGGCACATGATCACTGGAGGGGGAGGAGGGGGCACATGATCACTATGGAGGGGAGGAGGGGGCACATGTTCACTTAGGAGGGGGAGGAGGGGGCACATGATCACTATGGAGGGGGAGGAGGGGGCACATGATCACTATGGAGGGGGAGGAGGGGGCACATGATCACTATGGAGGGGGAGGAGGGGCACATGATCACTATGGAGGGGGAGGAGGGGGTACATGATCACTATGGAGAGGGAGGAGGGGGCACATGATCACTATGGAGGGGGAAGAGGGGCACATTATCACTATTCAACACTACTGTTGGACCTTACCTATCAGTGGATGTCCCACGCCTCCACAGTCTGTGCACCAATGTGGGCATTAGGAGGCACAGTCATTTGTCCCCTCGGAAGCAGAGGTGGAAATAATGATTGTACAAATCTCTGAGCATTGTCAGCTCTGGGCACACACAGGCATATAGGGTAGGTCAACCATTGTCAGCTCTGGGCACACACAGGCATATAGGGTAGGTCAACCATTGTCAGCTCTGGGCACACACAGGTATATAGGGTAGGTCAACCATCTATATATATAACGGTGGAGTGTGTGTGTGTGTGTGTGTGTGTGTGTGTGTGTGTGTGTGTGTGTGTGTGTGTGTGTGTGTGTGTGTGTGTGTGTGTGTGTGTGTGTTGAAGCACGTTTTTTGAAGCACGTTTTTTGGGTTCGAATCCTGGTGAGGTCGATTTTTCTTTTCGCTCTTTTTTCTTACCAAGGAGTGCAATTCTATTGGAAGATGTTGTTATGAACCTATCGTAGTTTTATTTATTTTTTGTGTGTTAATTAGCTTGCCTGGCAGTCAATAGTACGGGTAATTAAAAGCAGCTGTTACTACAATAGGCGCGCAATGATTACTTATACAGCTGCTACGCATTGCAATTAGACAGTAACGTTTAGCGGTTTGGAAAATACAAATGGGCCCTGAAGAGAGAGTGCACCTGCATCAAACTAATTGCAATTAGACAGTAACGTTTAGCGGTTTGGAAAATACAAATGGGCCCTGAAGAGAGAGTGCACCTGCATCAAACTAATTGCAATTAGACATTAACGTTGAGCGGTTTGGAAAATACAAATGTGCCCTGAAGAGAGAGTGCGCCTGCATCAAACGGGACAGGGTCGATGACTACATGTATAAGTATAATACGATTAAGAACCCGCGGCTGACAGCTAGGCCAATTACATAACCAGGTAAACTGATACCATGCGCGGGAATGGCACAGCTGTATATACGATACGCTGTTCGGCTACGCACATATAATGCCCAACTAACAACGTGCATGCAGTACCTTATGTACTGTATAGTTGTATTGGACCTTCTCTACACTATTAATTACTACTGTCTTTCTGCTCCAGAGGGAGATAATTTGTACAGGCATGTAGATTCTTTTACGTAGTGAACAATTATATATACTGCAAGCAAATCTGCAACAAGCAAACTAGTTTTCTTATATTTCCTAACACCACCAAATATACAGTACATGCCTTCTGCATGCCATAGGGTATGTAGCTAAAGTGACACCACTTACCATGTAGCTGGAGTGGTGGGCATCAATTAGCTGCATTATGTGTGGAGAGCATGTGGTAGCCATGGTGATGCCAAATGGTTTTCAAGCTGTTAGTCTAATCCTTCCCCATGGGCCATCCATAGTCTTCAATATAAGGTTATCCACTACAGCAGTCTGTACTATCCACTTACCACAGCATATGACACATACATGTATATATCGTATGTGTATCATTCATGTATGTGTCATGAATATATGTATGTATTATACATGTATCGAACATGTGTCGTTCATGTATCTACTTCACCTTCTCCATCTCCAACACCTTGACTGCACCCATGTCCAATTTGTAGCGTACAGATAACTAACTCTATATGCACTGACTACAAGCCCTTGGAATGTTTTGATCAGGGGATGGTCACATGATGCTCACATGATGTTTTCCTTTGCACCAGTTCCTGCTCCAGCACCAGCACTACAAGGCCTTGCTCCAGCTGTTCCTGCTCAACCCGAGCCAGGAGTCTGAGAAACTGGAAGAGCTGGTCATGTTCATCAGCCAGGTAAGGGATGGGGAGGAGGAAGGGGATGGTTGGTCAAGTAAGCACTAAGGCAAGGTACATATTTTATCTATCTGCACAGCCCTAGTGTGTTCTCTCACTGGTCACTCTAGATACTAGTTTAGTTGCCACACCACCGCCACAAAATTGCTCACTGCTGTGCACCCAAGGGATTAACTTAAACACTAGTATGCCGAGGGTTTAACTTCACATCTGCTGTGCGCCAAGGGGTTAAATTCATCCACCCAAGGTGCTACCTTTTATTGCCAAAGGGCTTCACTTCATCACTACTGTGCACCCAAGGGGTTAACTTTATCACCCGAGGGGTTAACTTCATTATTTGTTACTGCCCAGGTGATCCACTGCTACCCTGAGGAGAAGGCCACCTACCCTGAGGAACTCCAGGTGTTGCTCCGTAACCATGGTACCATACTGGACCCAGGCGTGCGAATGGTGAGTCTTACCGGGAAGCTGGCGGGCTCTTACCTAGTCACTGTGTACATGTTGCATTCTTTATTGTGTACTTATACACACGCACACCTGCACACACACAGACTCTCTGCAAGGGACTGATCCTGATGCGTAACAAAGACATCCTTTCTCCCCACACGTATGTGACCTCTTGGTCTCTGCATGGCCCTGGCATGTTAACCTCTCCTGCACCTTGACCTCTGCATGGCCCTGGCATATTAACCTCTCCTGCACCTTGACCTCTGCATGACCCTGGCATATTAACCTCTCCTGCACCATGACCTCTGCATGACCCTGGCATGTTAACCTCTCCTGCACCTTGACCTCTGCATGACATGACCCTGGCATGTTAACCTCTGTATCTTATGGAAATCAATTACTAACTTATGACGCTCATTTTAACACTTTTCCATCAAATATTGCCTGCACTAGACAGTTCAGTATCTGATCCCACGTGTCATGATTTAGTGGGTAGTGTTTTTCAAGTAAAGTTTTTGGCAGTCAACCAATTTAATTGCTGTTGGTTTTAGGTGTGATTGCAATTTAAGTGTCCTGATGTACTCTTGTGCACACACCATCACATGCACACACCACATACACACACAACATCACATGCACACACCATCACATGCACACACCATCACATGCACACACCATCACATGCACACACACCATCACATGCTCACACATCAGATTGCTGCCTTTGTTTTTTGAGCTTTTTCGTTGTTCTGATAAACTTCTTCGATCAGTAAGTTTGAAACTGTTATACTGTAAATGGTTATAAATGGTTATACCCTACATAAATGGTTATACTCTACATAAATGGTTATACCCTACATAAATGGTTATACTATACATAAATGGTTATACTATACATAAATGGTTATACCCTGCTATCAGATTCCTCATCTCTAAGGTCCATTAGAGGTCCTTATGTCATCTGTCTTCTTAGGCCTGTCGAAGCAATTCCACCGGAAGTTTGGCACTTTCTACCATTGTATTCTATTTATAGACAAAACACTGCAAAGCTAACCAACAATTAAAAGGGAGACCGTCAATTTTTGTTGTGAAAGGCAGGTGAAATGGAATTTTAGGTGGAAATTTTTCTGTATGTTTGGTCAGCATTTTGCGGAATTCTGTGTGGTATTTTATATTTCGCCAGTCAGCACGTAATGAAAAAGATGGGGTAATGTGATATAGGTTTTACAGCACTGTGTATTGCAAAGCTTGTATCAATAACTGTCCTGTAGCACCCCTCTCACTGGAATCCTGGATATGCCACTGGCCATCTGTTTATAATAATCCTTTCTCGTAGAGAATCTTCCCAATCTTTAATTGCCAGATGTGTTACCCATTACAAGCAAGTTACAATTAATTTTTAGCAAACCCATATGAGTAGAAAAAACTCATTGAAAATTGGAGGGTGGGGATTATGGGGGAGGGTTGTGACTCCTATGTTATTCCTTATAGTGTTGTCATGGTAACCTTATTTCTTAGACACTGTACAGCCATATTGTGTCAGACATAAAACGTTTGAACCACAGACATAGGAACAACAGTGTTAACACAGTAAGTTATGGTGGTGGGAGGGGAGATGGGAGGGGGTAGAGGGGAGGTGGGAGGGGTAGAGGGATGATGGGAGGGGTAGAGGGGAGGTGGGAGGGGTAGAGGGGAGGTAGGGAGTTGGCAGAAGGGCTGTGCAGAGGAATTGAAGGAGTGGTTTTAATTGTTTGTGTGGTTGTCTCCTCCCCAGACCCTGCAGAACTTTATGTACACCATGCTTCAGGACAGTAACAAGATGGCGGCCAAGATGTCCCTGGATGTGATCATGGAGCTGTACAGAAAGAACATTTGGTGGGTGGGACATTTGACGTAACAAAACTATAATTAGTCACAATATGTGTGTGTGTGTGTGTGTGTGGATGTGGGTGTGTGGGTGGGGGGTGGGTGATATGTTGCACTATCTTAGTAGGACATACACTGTATAGTAATGTATAATAGGACATAGGAATGATTACTTTGACATGATTATAAAAATCCCCCAAATCACGATTCTTGAATATCAATAAAGTTGGCATTCAATTAAATGTGTCTTGCGCACTCAAGACATAACCAGACGTTATGGAGGTCATGTGCACAAGTGATCAATATTGTCTGTTTTGTATTGTGCTTAAATCATGATTACAATGTTAAACATACTTAATACAAGTATTACTGATGCTGCTATCTCGTAGAACATTGTACAGCTTTGCAACTTTGTTTGACATTGTAAAACAATTATTGGAACTCTACGTATTTGGACGTGTGTACATGCTAACTGGTAGTGTTGGACATGTGTACATGTTAACTGGCAATGTTGGACGTGTGTACATGTTAACTGGTAGTGTTGGACATGTGTACATGTTAACTGGTAGTGTTGGACATGTGTACATGCTAACTGGTAGTGTTGGACATGTGTACATGCTAACTGGTAGTGTTGGACATGTGTACATGTTAACTGGTAGTGTTGGACATGTGTACATGTTAACTGGTAATGTTATATTTATAGTATATGTAATGCTATTCTCAATATTGTCTGTAGATTTCCTGGTGGTTACATAATTTTAAAGAATTACAATATCAAAAGGTTTAATGTACCACCTCATAAAGGGGATGGAAGGCTATGAAGCAGTACTAATGGTTAATAAGGGTTTCCTGCACATATACTTGTTAGTTAGTGGGTGACCAATGAACCCCTATATCTGCATCACCCACCTCATTAAGTTGGTTCCAGTTGTGATAACATTTGATTACTTAGAAGTAGGAAGAAACTAAAAACCTTCAAGGGTGGGGCCTCTATTTAATTCAATAAGATGAATGTCTGGACCTGTAACTAAGGCTACCTGTAGCTAAGGGGAACTGTAACTAAGGGAGGTGTGGTCCTAGAACCAATTGTGTATAGTGATAGGTCCAAATTTTAGAGGGGGTGGGGCATATGAATACTGAAGAAGCAAGGTCCTCAAGACTTGGGCCCAGAAGCCAACATAAGTGAGCTTTTGGTGTGGATGTGAATGAGGGTGCATGTATCCCCCACCCCCAATCTTCTACTGGGTACCTGGGGAGGTGTGCTTCTACACATAAGGGTGCAATCATAGAACTGTGTGTGCAAGTAAATAAAAACATTCTCTATGAGAAAGCTGGTAGGTTTGGAGGCAATAGTGGTGTACAAAGCAGGGAAACAAGGGTCTGATGAAAAGGAGAAACGAAGTATTTAGCACATGAACAAAGTAATGCAAAATGTGTGCTAACCATAGGAGACTATTTCATTTTCCCTTATTATTAGACCTTTGTTTCCCAGCCTATGCATGAATCTTAAAACAGGTGTGGAGAGTGGATTATTAATAGTTACACAGTGCTTAAGTAAACAAATCAGAAGACAAGAAGCTAGCCTGTGTAAAAGAAATGCCAGCTCAGGACTGTCATGTTTCTTGCCAGAGACATCCATAAGTATATAACTGCACAGTGGAATCACAACGATATACAAGTTACAGTGCGGCCTACAAAACCTAACTATCAGAACTGCAGTACAGGAGCCACAGAAAGCACACAAAAGAACACCTAACTGTACATGTACAGAATGTTCCAGAATGTGTGCCTATCATGTGTACAATCAACCAGCCTCTTAACAGCAAAGACCCACAACTGTTTAAGGTCCGCATACACCAGGCGACTTAGTTTACTGATGGTTTGCGGAACATTTGTCCATATTCATTTGAGTTGCATGGGACAAGTCGGCAGGAAGTCACCCCCTGTATGCCGATCTTGACCCACAACTGTTGACTTGTTAAGTTATTCATTACACCTTCTTCCCAGCTAGGCTGAAGTATTTGTATTTTGCCCTTACCTGGGAGACCTCAAGACAAGGAATGTGTTAACTAATTGCATTTCTTAGCCTGTGGTAGTGAATATGGCATTTGTAGTAATTGTGCTTGTGAAGAAAGGACCTACATGTATCAATGGTGTACATTCTGACCTTTACTCCAGACATGCTTACATGATCACACACTGTTATTTTTGAGTGAAGCCATGCATTAATAATATGACATCTGATGATATCAAATCTCTGACCTCTTGCTAATAACTTCAGTACTGCCCACACCACACACAGAGTAGTTACATAAGAGCACAGCACACATGTACAACATACCTTTGGATAACTTTATTGTACTCCAGGGTACATTTAGCCTCCCCATATCACACCTTTCACTTCAAAACCAAGCAGATTTGTGACATCACCATGGCTGGTAGTGCTGGACTGCTTGTTTTTGACTTCTTGTTGGATGATGACAAAACACTAAGTGATCTGATCATCTGGTGTCTCATTAGAAGCAGGTCGCGTTTTTAATGACTTCATAATCATGGTCAAATCCTATATGAGTTACTACCATAACTCAATGTTAGTGTACATGTGTGTATGTAAGGGTGTAAGGAAGTATTCACAAATAATGCAGGTTGGGGGAGGAGTCATGATGATATGACATTGTGGGGTAGTGGATGGTATTCAGTTTGTGTGATGAGGTAATATTCTCCATCACAGGAATGATGCTAAGACTGTGAATGTCATTAGTACAGCCTGTTTCTCACCTATCTCAAAGGTAAGTGTATTTGTATTTGACCCCTTCATTGAGTGCCCCTACCATTGCTTCCCCTTCATTGAGTGTCCCTACCATTGCTTCCCCTTCATTGAGTGTCCCTACCATTGCTTCCCCTTCATTGAGTGTCCCTACCATTGCTTCCCTTCATTGAGTGTCCCTACCATTGCTTCCCCTTCATTGAGTGTCCCTACCATTGCTTCCCCTTCATTGAGTGTCCCTACCATTGCTTCCCCTTCATTGAGTGTCCCTACCATTGCTTCCCCTTCATTGAGTGTCCCTACCATTGCTTCCCCTTCATTGAGTGTCCCTACCATTGCTTCCCCTTCATTGAGTGTCCCTACCATTGCTTCCCTCCATTGAGTGTCCCTACCATTGCTTACCCTTCATCCCTACCATTGCTTCCCCTTCATTAAGTTTCCCTACCATTGCTTCCCCTTCATTGAGTGTCCCTACCATTGCTTCCCCTTCATTGAGTGTCCCTACCATTGCTTCCCCTTCATTGAGTGTCCCTACCATTGCTTCCCCTTCATTGAGTGTCCCTACCATTGCTTACCCTTCATCCCTACCATTGCTTCCCCTTCATTAAGTTTCCCTACCATTGCTTCCCCTTCATTGAGTGTCCCTACCATTGCTTCCCCTTCATTGAGTGTCCCTACCATTGCTTCCCCTTCATTGAGTGTCCCTACCATTGCTTCCCCTTCATTGAGTGTCCCTACCATTGCTTCCCCTTCATTGAGTGTCCCTACCATTGCTTCACCTTCATTGAGTGTCCCTACCATTGCTTCCCTTCATTGAGTGTCCCTACCATTGCTTCCCCTTCATTGAGTGTCCCTACCATTGCTTCCCTTCATTGAGTGTCCCTACCATTGCTTTCCCTTCATTGAGTGTCCCTACCATTGCTTCCCCTTCTTTGAGTGTCCCTACCATTGCTTCCCCTTCATTGAGTGTCCCTACCATTGCTTCCCTTCATTGAGTGTCCCTACCATTGCTTCACCTTCATTGAGTGTCCCTACCATTGCTTCCCCTTCATTCAGTGTCCCTACCATTGCTTCCCCTTCATTGAGTGTCCCTACCATTGCTTCCCCTTCATTGAGTGTCCCTACCATTGCTTCCCCTCCATTGAGTGTCCCTACCATTGCTTCCCCTTCATTGAGTGTCCCTACCATTGCTTACCCTTCATCCCTACCATTGCTTCCCCTTCATTGAGTGTCCCTACCATTGCTTCCCTCCATTGAGTGTCCCTACCATTGCTTCCCCTTCATTGAGTGTCCCTACCATTGCTTCCCCTTCATTGAGTGTCCCTACCATTGCTTCCCTTCATTGAGTGTCCCTACCATTGCTTCCCCTTCATTGAGTGTCCCTACCATTGCTTCCCCTTCATTGAGTGTCCCTACCATTGCTTCCCCTTCATTGAGTGTCCACCATTGCTTCTCCTTCATTGAGTGTCCCTACCATTGCTTCCCTTCATTGAGTGTCCCTACCATTGCTTCCCCTTCATTGAGTGTCCCTACCATTGCTTCCCCTTCATTGAGTGTCCCTACCATTGCTTCCCCTTCATTGAGTGTCCCTACCATTGCTTCCCCTTCATTGAGTGTCCCTACCATTGCTTCCCCTTCATTGAGTGTCCCTACCATTGCTTCCCCTTCATTGAGTGTCCCTACCATTGCTTCCCCTTCATTGAGTGTCCCTACCATTGCTTCCCTTCATTGAGTGTCCCTACCATTGCTTCCCCTCCATTGAGTGTCCCTACCATTGCTTCCCCTTCATTGAGTGTCCCTACCATTGCTTCCCCTTCATTGAGTGTCCCTACCATTGCTTCCCCTCCATTGAGTGTCCCTACCATTGCTTCCCCTTCATTGAGTGTCCACCATTGCTTCCTCTTCATTGAGTGTCCCTACCATTGCTTCCCCTTCATAGTGTCCCTACCATTGCTTCCCCTTCATTGAGTGTCCCTACCATTGCTTCCCCTTCATTGAGTGTCCCTACCATTGCTTCCTCTCCATTGAGTGTCCCTACCATTGCTTCCCCTTCATTGAGTGTCCCTACCATTGCTTCCCCTTCATTGAGTGTCCCTACCATTGCTTCCCCTTCATTGAGTGTCCCTACCATTGCTTCCCCTTCATTGAGTGTCCCTACCATTGCTTCCCCTTCATTGAGTGTCCCTACCATTGCTTCCCCTTCATTGAGTGTCCCTACCATTGCTTCCCTTCATTGAGTGTCCCTACCATTGCTTCCCCTCCATTGAGTGTCCCTACCATTGCTTCCCCTTCATAGTGTCCCTACCATTGCTTCCCCTTCATTGAGTGTCCTACCATTGCTTCCCCTTCATTGAGTGTCCCTACCATTGCTTCCCCTTCATTGAGTGTCCCTACCATTGCTTCCCCTTCATTGAGTGTCCCTACCATTGCTTCCCTTCATTGAGTGTCCCTACCATTGCTTCCCCTTCATTGAGTGCCCCTACCATTGCTTCCCCTTCATTGAGTGTCTCTACCATTGCTTCCCCTTCATTGAGTGTCCCTACCATTGCTTCCCCTTCATTGAGTGTCCCTACCATTGCTTCCCCTTCATTGAGTGTCCCTACCATTGCTTCCCCTTCATTGAGTGTCCCTACCATTGCTTCCCCTTCATTGAGTGCCCCTACCATTGCTTCCCCTTCATTGAGTGTCTCTACCATTGCTTCCCCTTCATTGAGTGTCCCTACCATTGCTTCCCCTTCATTGAGTGTCCCTACCATTGCTTCCCCTTCATTGAGTGTCCCTACCATTGCTTCCCCTTCATTGAGTGTCCCTACCATTGCTTCCCCTTCATAGTGTGTCCCTACCATTGCTTCCTCTCCATTGAGTGTCCCT
Organism: Spongilla lacustris; assembly: GCA_949361645.1. Classification (NCBI taxonomy): domain Eukaryota; kingdom Metazoa; phylum Porifera; class Demospongiae; order Spongillida; family Spongillidae; genus Spongilla; species Spongilla lacustris. Next base: position 9,871,003 of record OX442420.1, read on the forward strand.
ACCATTGCTTCCCCTTCATTCAGTGTCCCTACCATTGCTTCCCCTTCATTGAGTGTCCCTACAGAGCTAGGCTCTCTACATGAGTTCATGTTGGTGGTGTGCCCAATCAAATTTAAAAATACATATCTCCACCATAATGATGATGGCGCAAATCACATTTTTAGAGTCAGCATGTGATTTCTGCATCACATCATATGAAAACGATATCATATGACTTGTTTTTGTTTTGGGGTTAAGGTTAGGTAGAAGGACAAACGTGCTGACATTGTGGTGTCTGTTTTATGTGTGACCTCAAATCTTTTTTACAATCCCACCACTACTTAGGTACACATCTCTGGTAGCGTCCATCGGTTATGGAGATTGGTTACTGATCATTTCTGAGGTCAGCTGGGACTAAGGGATATATGGCTGCAGGAATCGGATTTATCACTCCATATTGCTAAATGTCTGCAGTTTTTGTATGCCAATTTACTATTTCTATGCTATCAGTACTAAACTATTTGCTAAAGTTGTGTAAACTCTTATCATATGGGTGGATTGTGATCTTGGTGACATCCTCATAACAACGACTTTAATTATTAGTGTACACACTTGAAGAGAAGCTTCAGTCAAATTCCTGCAGCCATATAGCCCTTAGTCCCAGCTGACCTCAGAAATGATCCCATAACCACTGGATGCCACCAGGGATGTACCCCCAAGTGGTGTGAAAAGGTTTGAGACCTTAACTCCCAATTGGTTTGGTCTCCAGGTAACATTAATGTTTGCATGTTTGAGGTGTTACCAAAAACACAAACAAGTCACATGATATTGTTGTTTTCATCTTTGGTGATGCAGAAATACTAAAAATACTCAAATTTGAACTGGTACTGTTGTGGTTGGATGGTGTGGTTTGTAGGGGAAAGTGATGTTTATGTTGTGGTTGTGGTTTGAAGACCTGCTGGGTCATTGTTCAGTTTCTGACCACCTAAAGGGATACATGGTGGGGGATTTTGGTACATGTGTATGTTATGAGGGGTGCACTAATAGGAAGTGTGAAATACTAATAATCTAGTTCCAATAACATCTCGTCTTTGTTTTCATCTCGCTTTTTGTCATGTATTAAGGTTAAGGCAACTGGTCGTTTTCATAGCTTGTTTTAGACTAAGCCAAGTCCTAAATGATCTATGTAACCAGTTGCCATAACCTAAATACATGACAAAAACGAGATGGGCAGAAAAAAAAAAAGGGTTGATACTGGAACTACATGTATGGTAGCAGTGTAGTGTTTTAGTATTATTGGATATGAAGTGTGGGTGTGGCTTTGTGAGAACACTTACAACATTAGTTGCAGACAGTTTCAGTTGTAGATATGGGTTAGCTGTTGAGTGCTCTACAGGTGTACACACTACACACTTTTGTGACGTCCACACATGCACACACACGTCACCAAGCATGCGAGGGCAATCAGATTTCCTTATTAAGTTAGAAGGAAATACAGATTGGGAGAAGTGGGAAGTATGTTGTCATCCCCTTCCGCTTACCTCCTCCCCCCTCCATTGGGCTTACCTCCTCCCCCTCCATTGGGCTTACCTCCTCCCCCTCCATTGGGCTTACCTCCTCCCCCCTCCATTGGCTTACCTCCTCCCCCTCCATTGGGCTTACCTCCTCCCCCTCCATTGGGCTTACCTCCTCCCCCTCCATTGGACTCACCTCCTCCCCCTCCATTGGGCTTACTCCTTCCCCTCCATTCTTCAGATTGTAGTGGCAGCTGTTGGCTTTTTCCTTCATGATGAAAACTCACCCAATGATGACGATTCATCCAGTGATAGTGATGTGAGTGGTGGGGTGGGGTGGGTGGCAGTGTGGATGTGGGCGGGCATGGCACGGTTTAGATTGAGGGTGTTGGGGGGTTGTTGACCTGCCTTGTTGTCATGGTAACCTGCTAAAGAATGAATTCAACGCCACGAGGACCATGATGGTGTCTAAGCAGACCATGAAGAAGGGGAAGAGGAGAGACAGGAAAGTGGCAAAGGCACTATCACTGCTCGAGGTCAGTCGTGTTCTAAATAGTGCCCCCTTCCACGTACGTGTCTTTTTCAGAAGCACAAGAAGAAGAGGAAGCGTGGTCTCTGCTCCTCCTTCTCTGCTCTCCACCTCATCAACGATCCCCAAGGTGAAGAGATGTTAGGGAGGGGGGAGGGGTCGTCACCATGGTAATGTTAAGTCGTTGTGCATTAATGGGGACAGTAGGGCAAAAAGACCCATCCATGAAATTGATTGAACTTTTTAAAAATAAATTTTTAAATTAAAGAAACTCTTACTGCACCGAGTGCTAATATGGGGTATAAGCCTATGGTGGGCTGCAATTAGAGGCTCAACCCCCTCGACTTTTCCCTTCCACGCTGTATATGGCTACTCCCTCTTCCCCATGCCCTTCCATTATGAATGTCCACTGCAGAGCAGGTGTTGATCGGGGATTTACCACTCCCACCCCTTGGTTTGCCCCTAAATGTAATTTGGCTAACCCACCCCCTGGTTTACACATGCCATGTCAAAATAAAACTGCATGGCATGCCATTTAACAGTGCAGAGGGAAGACTTTTGTTTTTGCCCACCCCCTAGATTTATATATATTTATATATATATTCTGAAACCCCCACCCCCTTGGCGGTAAATCCCTGATCTGTTGATCATTTGCAATAACAATCTTGAGTGCAAGGGGGGAGTCCCTGTAAAGTGATGTTAACCTGTTGGTCCTGTTTGCTAACCTATCAGATTTTGCGGAGAAGCTTTTTAAGAAGTTGGATAGGTCCACTGAGAGGTTTGAGGTCAGGCTGATGGTCATGAATCTCATCTCAAGATTGATAGGCATCCATCAGGTGAGAGCGCAGTGATGAAGGGGTTAAAGCGAGAGGTGACAGCATGTGTTAATAAGGGGTTAAAACATAAAAGGTGATGGTGTGTATTGTCTATTGGTTAATTAAGTGTACATAGCCAGTTAGTTTTAGTTTGTGTATATACCTGGTTATTAAGTGTACATAGCCAGTTAGTTTGTGTATATACCTGGTTATTAAGTGTACATAGCCGGTTAGTTTGTGTATATACCTGGTTATTAAGTGTACGTAGCCGGTTAGTTTGTGTATATACCTGGTTATTAAGTGTACGTAGCCGGTTAGTTTGTGTATATACCTGGTTATTAAGTGTACATAGCCGGTTAGTTACATGTATATACCTGGTTATTAAGTGTACATAGCCAGTTAGTTACGTGTATATACCTGGTTATTAAATGTACATAGCCAGTTAGTTACGTGTATATACCTGGTTATTAAATGTACATAGCCGGTTAGTTACATGTATATACCTGGTTATTAAGTGTACATAGCCAGTTAGTTACGTGTATATACCTGGTTATTAAATGTACATAGCCAGTTAGTTACGTGTATATATCTGGTTATTAAATGTACATAGCCGGTTAGTTACGTGTATATATCTGGTTATTAAATGTACATAGCCAGTTAGTTACGTGTATATACCTGGTTATTAAGTGTACATAGCCAGTTAGTTACGTGTATATACCTGGTTATTATTATATACACCTGTGGATGTCTGGCCACGTACACCTGTGGATGTGTGTCCATATACACCTGTGGATGTTTCGACCATCCGCCATAGCACAATGAATAATTGGCCTAAACATTTTACTGGCAAATTTGTCTACCCCCCTCCCCCCTCCCCCCTATTGGTTCGTCATTCACATGTGACAGGAAAAGCTTGGTTTGGAAGTAGCAAGCCATATGAGTCTTCAACGCTGAAGCCCGAAGTGTGCAGCAGCTGTTCAGGCCAACAGCAGGTGGTGATTCATAGCTGTCACCAAGGAGAATAGTATCAACGTCTGAGCCTAACTCAAAGCCCCACTACATGTAGGCGTGAATCAAGTACTCAGCATCAGTAACCAAATAAACTGCTTATTCTGGTTGGTTGGAACCAATCCACTTGAGGTCTATATCACTGTGGATTAAAGGGGTTAAAATGCTGCCATGTGGCCTCCAGAGGTTGTGGGCTTACTGAGGGGTTAAATAGTACCTTGCCTGTACCCACAGTAGAGGCGCCATGTATGGTTATTTTGTATGGTGCAAAGCGGATGCAATGTTTTGACATCAGGGTGCAATTTGACACCGAGGTGCTTTCAGGGTGCAATTTGACACCAGGTTTGGACTACCCTGCACATATTTGAGGCTAGCGTGTTAAAGGGCAGCAAAGTGAGCAGGAAGGGATAGGGTGTTGGGCCTGCACACTCCTGAAGGGTAGCAAGGGGAGCAGGAAGGGATAGGGTGTTGGGCCTGCACACTCCTGAAGGGTAGCAAGGGGAGCAGGAAGGGATAGGGTGTTGGGCCTACTCCTAATTTCCAAGTAAAATTTACTAATGGTTTGCTGGATAGCATTTTAGTTTACTAATGGTTTACTAATGATCTCCTGAATAACATTTTAGTTTACTAACAGTTTACTAGGCATATTCATTTGTATTACAGTAATTATTGCTTACATGTACGTGTTTTCAATACCTGTACTCACAGGTAGTCTGCAAGCCATATATAGATAAAGGTTTACTGGATAACATGTATAGTTTACTGGATAACATGTATAGTTTACTGGATAACATGTATAGTTTACTGGATAACATGTTTAGTTTCCCATCTATATATCTATATGTATGCTCTGTGCAGCTTGCTACAGGGCTGTGGGATGAGGTGCTTTGTAATGACGAAGGCATCTTGTGTAGACTGTTGTGTTGGTAATGGTGATTACTACTTTGCTTTGAGGCAAGTTCCTTCCTTGGTACTCCGTGGGTATGTAGCTTCCATCCATCCATCTGACTCACTTACATCATTTCATCAGAATAGTTGCAGCCCTGCTAGGATCTGGGGTTGTTACCATGCCAATGGCTTCTGTTGTCCTAAGTTTAATTGAAGGTGCTACACTGTGTGGTTAACCCCCTCCCCCCCCACCAGCACACACCATGTTATGTAATGTTAGGATATCATGCGTGCTGAATGACCCTAATCCTATTCAGACTGTGACCTGGCCCCAAGTGATGTAATGTAATGTACTGTAATCCTCGCACTGCAACAGATTCTTTGCCTCTTAGAAGCTCCTTACGACTCCAGATGTGTTCTATACCTGTCACCTAGGTGTCATAGTGCGATTGAATATGGATGTCCAGCTGTGTTGATCAGATCTTTTATATGTTATGTTCCTCACGGGATTGGGGAGGTAACATGCTGACCCTGTAGTGTATGTGCTAAGCCAACTGTGTTATAAAGTTTACTACATGTAGTGCTGTCTCCATGGTAACATTAGGCTGCATTGTTGACCTCACACTACCGATATCAAATGGTCCACTCCTTCAGTTCTAAAGTTGCTAACAATTACAAAACAGTAGGTTCTTTGAGATTGGGAGAGACATAGAATGTTGGATGTAGAGGTGACGTGATGAAGTAGCTATACATAGCTACCTAAGAGAGGAATGTGTGGGCCACTCCCCCTGGGCCACTCCCACTATCATTCTAGCTGGGTTGCAGGATACAGCTCTCCTGGAAATGTGTAGGGGACTACCATCACAGGGAAATACCCATTACATTTAGTCTGTACTCTGCAGGGAACTACCATTTATATTGGACACACCCCTTGGCCCCACCCACCACTCCTATGCTTCTGTCTTCCTTAAGACATGTAATGCAGTCTCCATAGTAACATTGAGCTGCATTGTACTAGATCTATATGTGGGCTGGTTCCTTTATGTTCACTGTCACCTAAATAGTTAGTCTCTTCCGTTGTTATCGCCTTCCATTTAGTGCCCCCTTCTTACTAATTATGGCCTCCTTCCATTTAGTGCCCCCTTCTTACTAATTATGGCCTCCTTCCATTTAATGCCCCCTTCTTTACTTACCTGTTCCATGTACTATTGATGGCCTTCTTCCAATTAGTGCCCCCTTCTTTACTTACCTGTTCCCTGTACTATTTATGGCCTCCTTCCATATAGTGCTGCCTTCCTCCTTATAAGTGCTTCCTTCCATGTTTTTTATTGCCTCCATTCTATTTATTGCCCACTTCATTACTTACCTGTTCCCTGTACTATTGATGGCCTCCTTCCATATAGTGCTGCTTTCTGTGTATTGCCTCCATTCCATTTAGTGCCCTCCTTTGTGTAGATGTATTATATCTCTTGTTTGTTAATCAGAAGGTCCAGTATTGGGTACAAGGATCACAGTGCACTATTTAACCCCTGCAGCCCAACATGGCAATCGTTAACCCCTGCAGCCCAACATGGCAATCTTTAACCCCTGCAGCCCAACATGGCAATCGTTAACCCCTGCAGCCCAACATGGCAATCGTTAACCCCTGCAGCCCAACATGGCAATCGTTAACCCCTGCAGCCCAACATTACTAAATAAATAGTACCCAACAGACTACTATTTATTTTATTTTTTACTAATCATGTTGATGAAGGAAACTGAATTTTCCCCACACCACCAGGGGCTGTACCTAGATGGGTGTACTTTCACAATTGATGTACATTCATAATAGCCACATAACAAAAGGAGTTGATAGGATGACCTGTGACCTGTTTATGTACACCACTGATAACTGCATGTCTGCTGTTAATCAATTATTGTATGTGTGTGCAATGTGTGTGTGTGTGTGTGTGTGTGTGTGTGTGTGTGTGTGTGTGTGTGTGTGTGTGTGTGTGTGTGTGTGTGTGTGTGTGTGTGTGCAATATGCTACCTCGCTATAATGGCTTCTCTTTTACCAACCAGCTGTTCATTCTCAACTTCTACCCATTCTTGCAACGATACCTACAACCTCACCAAC
>OX442420.1:9880351-9920351 GCA_949361645.1 Spongilla lacustris
TCAGTAGACAGGAATCCAACATGACGGGACTACAGCATTACCACCACTTATGTAACAGCCACCGGTTGCATCACCCTCCTGTGTGTGTGGGAGGGGGGGGTTGGGTGTGTGTGCATGCCTGTTTGTAACTGATGTGTGTTAGAGTCACACCCTTCCTGACTGCAATCATGCTGTCTCCTGGGGGGAGGGAGGGGGTGTCATGTTCACTGGCCTGGGGACTGGACCAGACTGGCCTCTGGAGGTGTCTGACTTTACTATATGGCCTTTCAAAGCAATATCTCATGGTCCCAACTACACAATGCATACACACACACCACACATACCACACACACCACCATACACACACACACAACACCATACACACACACACAACACCATACACACACACACAACACCATACACACACACACAACACCACACACACCACACACTGCACACACCACACCACATGCACACATACACCACACACACCCCACACACACTGCACACACCACACACACACACACACATACCACACCACACCACATGCACACACACACAGGTTGAACACGGTGAGGGAGGTGTGTACCCGTGCACCCCTGGCCATGACCTCTGAACTGCTACAAGACCTCGCCATGTATAAGAGCCACAGAGACAGGGGGGTTGCCATGGCAGCAAGGTCCCTCATCCAGCTGTTCAGGACGGCCAACCCAGAACTGTTGCACAAGAAAGATCGCGTGAGACCTGATGGGCAGGGGGAAGGGGGGGGGCCATTGCAATATTGTTTATGCTCCATCACTATGGATATGTACACTGATGTCGTTAATGTTACCTCGTACCTGGTACTGTTTGTATCCCTCCAGGGTCATCCCTCTCAGCTGGGGAACAAGAGAGTACCTGCGGCTTATGGGGAGCTGAGGGCGGAGTCGAGTGTTCCAGGGAGTGAGGTGGGTGTGGTGTGCATGTGTGTGTGTGTGAGGCATTTGCAGTATGGAGTCATGTATATTACTGTGGAATAGACTTCCCTACAGACTGAATGTAATGGTAGTTCCCTGCAGAGTACAGACTTACTTAATGTAATGGGTATTTCTCTGTGATGGTAGTCCCCTACACATTTCCAGGAGAGCTGTATCCTGCAACCCAGCTAGAATGTTAGTGGGAGTGGCCCACACATTCCTCTCTTAGGTTGCTATGTATAGCTACTCCATCACGTCACCTCTACATCCAACATTCTATGTCTCTCCCAATCTCAAAGAACCTACTGTTTTGTAATTGGTTCCTTGATTGGCAACTTTAGAACTGAAGGAGTGGACCATTTGATATTAGGCTACCTGCCTGGAATAGCCTTAAGGCCCCCAGTCCCCATGTGGCATCTTGGGCCTATGGGGGAGTGGCTGCTTCTACCAATTGATCTTATTGTCATGGGGATTTTCCCTTATTTGGGCGGTTATGATGCAAGGCATCATGAGTGTCTTGTTTTTCCACCAACAGCTTCTGGACCTGGTGTCATGTGAAGGAGCAGCTGTACAAGGTGGGGCACTCTTGGTGGACTTCTCACATTTCCATTTAGTGCCTTCCAGGTGTGGTGGGAGACAGTGATGGAGAAGGGGGTGTGGCCTGTGACCTGCCGGATACGAGTGAAATTGATGGCAGCTGTGACCAAGACCGTCAGAGTAACCATGACGACAGCGATAGTGAGGAGGATGAGGATGATGATGATGACACTCGTAGTATGGTAACCATGGAAACAAGCACCACCTCTGCCGCCATGGGATCCGCTTGTGTCAGGAAGTCAGACCGTAAGAGGTGGCGGAAGGTTCAAAGGTTAAGAGAGAGGAAGGAAGCCGTAGCAGCTGCCGAAGGGAATGTCCCCACTAGTGGTGATCTGGAAGAGAAGAGAGAAAGGGCCGCCCACCTGGTCCAGACCAGGGTAAGGGAGTGGGGAGAGAGGAAGCTGGTGTAGTGCTAATTACATATGCATCATACATACAACATACATACATACAACATACATACACACACATACATACATACATACACACATACATCATACATACATCATACATACATCATACATACATACATACATACATACATACATACATACATACATACATACATACATACATACATACATACATACATACATACATACATACATACATACACACATACACACACACACATACACACACACACACAGTTCTTGACACAGGAGGAGTTTGAGGAGATACGTCAGAAGCAGCTGCTGGCTCAGGTGGAGCCAGGCAGCAAGGGGAGAAAGAGGGGCGTGGGAGAGATGACTGGGGACGAGGACAGAGAGGACTGGGGACGAGATGAACTGGTGTCGGAGGCCCAGATAGAGAATGTTCACAAACGTCAACATCGTACCAAGGAGGAGAGGCTGGCATCTGCCCAGGTACATTGCCCATCCTGCATAGCAGATATGCCCCTACCCCACACCTCCACACACACACAACACACACACACACACACACACACAATCACACAAAGGGGAGTTAGGACAAACGTAACCACGGGCAACAGTTCCCTTTACCTGACTGGTATTGGCCCAACTGTATAATCAAAGATGGCACAGGGCCATGGGTAGTTATAGTGCAGACGTATTGTCTGGGGAGATTTGAGCCACAAGAAACATATACACAAAAGTGTGCAATAGCCAGAGAGTATAGCCCAGGTAGAGGATGCAATGCATTGTGCAGTACATGTGTGTGTGTGTGTGTACAGAAGGATTGTTTTGTGTTTGCTCAGGTAGGCACTGTAGTGTGGTTTGCACGTGGAAAAGTATTTGTGGTTGTGTGGTTGGGCAAACAGGGGAGGGGCTGGGGAGGAGGAGGAGTGGTGGTGTCGTGTAAACAACACAGCCAGCAAGATTGGATAGGGGACTGGACCAACCAGACCATCAATCCCCAGAGATATGGCGTAAACAGTCTTGGCAATTAGAGAAAAACACCTTTGTAGACTGACAGGGGAGTATCCTTGGTGATTGGAGGGACCTGACACCCCTGCAGGAGGCTAGATTCTTGATGGTTAGCGGGAATAATCCTTGTTGATTAGAAATGTTTTAATCAGCGTGTGTGCAGTGTATGGCATCTAAGCATTAACCCCCTTACAGGGTATACCCCCCTCACCTCACTTCAATGGACCCTTATGGGAGGGGTATTCCACTGTACACAGCAGGGGTGGGGCGGTGCCTCTTTGAAGTGTGGGGTTTTGCCTGTTACCTTGGTGATAATGGCAATGGCTTTTGTGCAGAATGTGATCAGTTGCCATGTCTTCCAAGGGAGATCCCCTGTTATAACCCGTGCATGCCTGACAGGCTGAGGTGTTGACCAGTTTGGGGGGGGGGGGGGCCTGCTACCCATTCAGTCCTGTCATCAGATCACATACCTGCTGTGAACAGCTGGACAACCTACATGTACATGTCTGCATGTACATGGAGCCTAGTTGTCTGACCTTATAAATGTATTCTATTTTAGCATGTCCCAAGCATCACCATCCCCATGGTATCACCATCTGCATGGTATCATCCCCATGTATCACCATCACCATGGTATCATCACCATGGTATCACCATCACCATTGTAGTTATAATGATCTTAAAGAATGCCTCTACAAGTACTCCTGGAGATCAAATCTAGTCACCCAATTGTTATGTTTGTCCTATTTCATAATAACAGAAATAGTTTGGTCACCCCCCCCCCCCCCCCCACCCCTGAATCACCAGTACATCTCCCCTCCTACTTCCCCCTAGGCAGGGAGGGATGGAAGGGAGAAGTATGGTACCAAGAAGGGCAAGCTAAATCCTCTGAGCAGTACAACCAACAAGGAGAAGCTGAAGACAAAAGCCTACACCATGATCGTTCACAAGAAGAAGGCCAAATCTAAACGCTCCTTCCGTGAAAAGCAAGTAAGTCTGCATGAAAGGAGAGAGACTGTCTGTATTGGACCAGCTTGCCAGCAGTCTGTATGTGTTGTTTCATTCAAGGTAATAATAATTGTATCATTCCTTCTGTAGCAAGCACTCAAGACATCCCTGTTGAAGGACCAGAGGAGAAGATGATTTGGTGGTGAATGTTGCTTTTGTGGCAATGTCTTACATTCATTTAAAAAATGTTATCTATACTTTTATATAATTGGGGACACTATGACATAATCAACTTTGCTTCAAAAAAAAAATTGCTTCTTTTTTTTTTTGCAATCTTGGTAACCCAGTGAGGGAATAACACAACTGTTACATACATGTAACACAAATGGTACAGACAACACAAATGACAGTCTACTGCACACTCCAATGGCTTGCATCCTTGAGGCAGTTGGCAACACACACACAAAAAGTTCTAATTGCAGCAGGAAATTGAAGGATTTTAATAAGCAGAGAGAGAGCGAGTAGAAGGTCACATCCTGTTAGAAGTTACCAAGCCAACACAACAAACAACCTGGATGGTCAGTGGTGTGTTTACTGTGGACCAGTGTATCCATGGTGACCACCACCACCCCCTTGCTGTTGCTGTTGGCCCCCTGGGGTTCCTTGCATCCCCCCCTGGCTCTGGCCCTGGGGCATATCGGAGAAGGAGGAGGTCCCGCTATAGTAGCCCAGACTGCTCCCGGCACTGCTGCCCATGCTCCCCAGGCTGCTGAGGCTTGGGTGGGCGGTGGTGCTGGGGTGAGGCTTGTTGAACATGTAGCCATGCTGAAATGATGGGTTGGTCACGGGGGAGGTGTTGTAACGTTGTGGGGGGCGGATGTTTGGGTCTTGAGGGGGGCGGCTGGGGGCCATAGGGTGGTGCCCCCCAGCCCCGGGGATGGAATAGCTGTACTGAATACCCCCTCCAGGGGTGTGCATGGCTGGGTAGTTATTATACTGGGAGGTGATGCCTGGTCTTGGGGGTGGGAGGTTATGGGGCCTCTGTTGCTGTTGGTGATGTGGTACAGGGGTGGGCTCTGGCTGGTCAGGAACACTGCGTGCTAATACCATGGGGGGGCGTGTTACGGTGTCCACATTGGAAAATCGCTGGTGTGTGGCAGCTACTGTCTGTTGGAGGTGGGTGGGGCAAAAATGTTACCACGGCAATGGTGTGCTATTTATTTGTTACCTTTGGTGGACCACCAAAATCTCTAACAATGGCTGGGTCCAAGTGGGGATCAAGGGAGTAGGCTGGGGTATTGTAGCCTCCAGTGACCTAAACATAACACAAGTACAGTTTAAACACAGCATGTTCCCTCCTCCCCATCCTTTTAGCATGCATGACATCATGAGCATGATGTCCTTATATGGGTACTTACCATCCCACTGCTAGCTCTGTATGCGTATGGTGGTTGCAGCATCGGTTGAGGCATCGGTGCAGTCTATGCAAGGAAGGGAAAATAATTAGCTTTAGCCACAAAACGCACATACCTGCACCCATATAACACACCAGCTACACACACACACACACAACCACAACCAATACTTACCCTCACTGATTTATATTTCTTAAGCTCCACATCTAGTTGGCTCCTATCTGTTAATAAGTCTCGTATTTTGTTATTTGCTACTTCCAAGTCTTCTTGTAGAACTTCAATCTGGGGAGGAGGATGGTACGGTCAATTAACATGCATACATAGGCACACACACACACACACACACACACACACACATACACACATACAAACACATGTACACACACACACATATACACACATACAAACACACATACATACATACACACACATACAAACATACACACACACACACACACACACACACACACACACACACACCTTGTCAATCATGTCCTGCGACTTCTGCCTATGTTCTTTATCAGAGTTACTCAGCTGGCTCTCAATGAGTCCTCGCTGCAGCACATGATCATCTACCTGCTCCACAAGGCTGCGTTTTTCCTTCTCCATACTCTCCAGCCTCCTCTGCAAGTCCTCACACTGGGCACGCACATCCCTGAGCTCCTTCTGAAGCCTGTCCACATCCTGACCAGAGCCAGGTGGGACCTGGGACCTCTTCTCATCCACGAGTGTCTTGTTGTAGTAAGTCAGGTCATCATTCTGCTGCTGTAAACGTTCTGTTTGTTTTTTTAGTGGGTGGGTCAGGGGTGAATTGCAAGAAGCCATGCTGCAAATAATCCCCTTCCCAGAGGTGCATGTACACAACAACATCTTATCTCTGTTACTAGGGGGGGTACCCAATGCCCACAAACACCTCTAATTCAGCTAACCACAAGGGGGATTTCCCTTTAACAAAAAAAAAAAAAAAAAAAAAAGCCCCTTTGCAACTGTTTATAAAAACATGATACATCTCTTGGAAAGTGCACTAGCAAGCAAGACAACACACACACACACATACACAAACATACACACATACACATACACAAACATACATCACATACATACAGATCCACACTTACTTATCAAACTTTCTTTCTCGCCAAGTTCAGCTTCCTTTTTAGCTAACTTCTCATCCAGTTCACGTAGCACTTCTGGGCGTGGCTGAGCCTCCTCCCCATCCACCTGCGTCCCCATCTCGGCTGATTTGGCAGTCATATTAGGTGCCTCCTGTTTTGAGTGGAAGAGTGAAGGAGAGGAACTATTATCACTACTAGAACCAAAGGTCTGGGGACCATCACAGTACCTACATCACAGTACCTACATCACACCCACACACAACACAACACACCCTACACACACCCTAGATCGGACTACAGCTAATATGAAGAGGCATGCAGAATCACTAATGAGTGAATACCTACAGGTGCATTACTACAACTATTGAACCTATTTGGAGGTATGTGTAAGTGCATGTGTAAGAAGAGCATGTATATGTAAGTGCATGTGTGTGTAAGTGCATGTGTGTAAGCGTGTGTGTGCATGTGCAATCATGTGTGCGCACATGGTGTGTGTGTGACGGTAGCCCCCCCACACACAGTCACACAGCACTCCACTACAGTTCAGTCTGCCCACCTGCAATGATGTAGGAGGCAATGACTGAGGCTGCTGGTACGGGTCTGGGGACTGTGACTGCGATGGTGCCTGATCACTTAGCTGCTTCTCAAGCAAGGCTACACGCTCACTCAGCAAGGTACAAAACTTGTCCTTCACCTGAGAGAAGGGAGGAGGAGGGGGAGGAAGGGGAGGAGGGGGAGGAAGGGGAGGAGGGGGAGGAAGGGGAGGAGGGGGAGGAAGGGGAGGAAGGGGAGGAGGGGGAGGAAGGGGAGGAGGGGGAGGAAGGGGAGGGAGGAGAAAGTAACTAACTACAGTGTCTACCGCTTCTCATCTCCATCCTCACATTCCACTCCACCTACCCTCATTGTCTGCTGGAGCTTGGCCAGTTTCAGTTTCAGCGTCCTGACGTTGCCCACCCCAGGGGGTTCCCCTGCCGCTGGCATGGATACAGCCTTTTCATCCTCCACGTTGTCACTCAGGCCCAGGCTGGTCAACTGAGACTTGTAGAACTCAATGTCCTGCCTCTGTTGCTCCACCATCTCCTCAAGTTGGAAGGTTTTCTGATATGGGGAGGAGGAAAGGGAGCGGGAGGAGGAGGAGGAAAGGGAGGGGGAGACTGCTGATGAATGACAAAAACAAACAAACTGATTCCAATGATGGTTGGCATTCTCAAGACTACCAATATCTGACAACATAGCACGCTTGCAGTGAAAACGTTCAAAAATACTAGTAGCAACATAAAAGAAAAAACCCTCCCCTCCCCTCTCCCTCCCCCCCCCACCCCCCGCTCTCTACAACCGCCCCCGTCATACTCACCACTGCCTCCAGGTACGAGGTGGGACCCTTTGACGTCTGCTTGTTTATCACTTTCTTAAGCTCAGCGTTCTCCTTCATCAGCGAGTCCAAGATTTGGCGCGAGGGTCCGGGAATGAGCGGCATCTGTCCGGACTTGGGCAGCACACCGCTCTGAGACTTTAACTTCTTCTCAAAGTTGGAGCAACGATTCTCGAGTCTTACGACGGCCACTTCAAGGCGTTTATTCTTCTCCTCCATTATCTTGAGCTCAGAAGTACGGTCTTGGAGTAGGCGCGCCAGTTCGTTGACGCCCAAGACGCGCATCTGTAAGGCTTTCTTCTCGGCCCTCAGTTTCTCCAGCTCTTGCTCCGGTGTCAGTTCTTCGTCACGTGAATCATCCTTCGCCCAGGAACTGAGCGCCACAGGGTCTAGTACGTCGGTCATGGTCGCTGAACAACGGGCGAGAGTACGGGAATATCTCAAAACCACGCACAAAGCCGCGTAAATCCTAAAGTCACTCAACAAACAAAACAAAACGCGCACTTTCCATTACTCACCTAGATACTACAATCTTTCTGACAGCCGCACTTGGTATAACGCTATCTTTTTTCCCCTTGACAAAAGGATTGGCTAAACTTAGTTTATATAATTAATGCTGTAGTAACCGGAAGTCGGGCATTCCCCGTGTATATGGCTTCAATGCGTGTATGCATGCATCCTAAAAGATACGTGTACATGCATCATACGTACAGTAGAAGGGAGTAACTACTAATGCACATACACACAGCACCAGACACAACACAACACGCGAGCACAGAATACGCTGAGCGCATATGTACTATAATAGTATTTTAAAAAAAAATAATATCATCTCTGATATATCGCAAGAGGCTCATTATTACATTGGCCTCATGCATGATCAGATAATGTTTTTGAAAATGGCCACGAATATTGCACCAACGATGCACTGGCCTGTGTGGGTCGCCACTGTGCCAGTGAGGGGGGGGGGGGGGGGGGGGGGAGGTGAACTTGCACACGTGATCATATCCGTTCAGAGATTGGAGGAATATGGTTATATGTATACGGTGGCTTCGCCGCATGCGTGTTTACGCGCCATGTGTGTGCGCGTTCTTTATCGCGTATCTCCTGCTGTCAACCCACACTACGAGCCGTCTACATGTACCAAAATATACTGATAACGCCGTAACAGACACCGCGTTGCCGGCATATACACCACGTGCAACAAGTGTTGTTCAGGAGCTAGCTGCAGCTGCAGTGAAGGTTGAAGCGAAAGACTCCCGCCTAAGGACCGCGCCAAGCGCTCCTGCGTCGTGTGACGAGCTTCCATGTCGCAGTCTTATGCGACCGATCGACCGAGATCGCTACGAAACGTGCATCCGGTCGAGCCTCGAACGGCTGCGCGATAGAGGCTTCAAGCACACGAAGCAAGGCGAATTGTCGCACAGTCGCTGCCGTCTGCTGACGAACTCGTCCAGGTTGCCCGTTTTTCTCGCTAGCGCTCCCGGGAGCGGTAACACGTGGCTAAGGGCGCTGCTGGAGAATGTGACAGAACTGTGCACGGGGTCCGTATACTGCGACGAGGAGCTACGCGCGCAGCACTTTGAGGCAGAGGGGATCGAGAGTGGTTCCGTCTTGGTCGTCAAGACCCACGAACCGACGCCGCTCTGGTCATACGGCCCCAGCCCCATAAAGGTACAGTCATTGCATTCAGTTTATTTTTGGAGTGTTTGTTTTGCAAACTGCCAGAACGCGAGCCGTGGTACAAACTGGTGCTGTATTCTTCGTGCAATGGGTCGCTACAGCTTATCGATATTAAGCATCATAGATTCATATCGCTTACCTGCAAAGTCACGCAAAAAAAAAAGCACGCATTCATATAAAGTCTCTTGGTTTGAAAGTTGAAACTACTTAACAGGTAACCGATTAATTTACTTTACACGCCGACTGGATCTGCATGTCTCTCACGAGGTCGCAGGACGGCTAGGGCAGTCTTTTTGTACGTGTCGTGATCAGTGGGCATATTTTGCAACACATGTACAAGCATGCATTCAGTTTGTATATAGTAATATACGACTGAACAACCTCACAGTTCTAACATCGGCGTGTAACTCAGTGCATGTGGTCATGTTTTCCAGCTAATAATTAAATCATATTTGTTACGAAGGGCTTTTTCCGCTCCCCATGTTTATGTTTTTTGTTTATTATAAATGACTCCGACCTTTGAGACTCAATGACGGTCCAGCCAGGATGCATGTGACGTAATTATATTTACAAAATGCAACATCACCTGAACTCAAAGCGAAAAGAAATGTGCGCGCGGTGCTTAGTAAAGGGGAACTCGTAATAAACATATCGTGCATGGACACGATTTACCAGATTGCGCATTCCCGACAGTATCATCGTAACGTTATTTCCGCTGCTGTTGCTACTGTTTACATTTTTTTTTACTCCTCCCCCTCCCGTCCTGGCAATATGCAGATTGCAGTAAAAAAATATCTTTCAATATCAATATTATGTGCATGCATATGTATTATTGCCGCACTAGCATTTCGATATATCGACCTTTCAATTTCAGAATGTAACTTTGTTCGGATCGGGCGTTCTGCTGGTTCGCAATCCGTTGAAATCTCTTGTTGCGCACAGGAAATGGGACCTTTGTAAAGGAATGAACTTATCGGCCCACACAGCAGAGATAGAAATCAGTACGCATGCTGCATTCAGCGTGTACTCTCATTATATATTAAATTCGTTTATCCATGCAGCGCAAGACCTAAGATGGACTGAATTTATTTATGAAAACATGAAGCGTTGGGTGGCCATGTTTCGCTACGTCATCACAAGTAACCCGGAGCACCCCGTGTTAATTGTGAGCTACGAGGAACTGGTGCAGAACACGGGGGCCCAGCTGCGAAGGGTGCTCGCATTCCTCGGGGTGAGGTACGACGCCGAAGAACTCGACCGCAGGCTGATGAAGAACCTGGCGACGTTTCAAAGGAAGCATAGCAACAGCACACGATTGCCATTCACAGCCTGGCAACTTGAAGCTGTAAAGAAGCACGTTCGCTTGACTGTGCAATTGTTAGATAAATACCCACATGCGCAGACAGTTGTGCGTAAATATTACTCCAACGAATGGATGTGAGCAAGTTTTATTTTATTTTTAAAATAAATAATTTAAAATCAGATCGAGTTGGCGGGTTCAAAGACGGGGGACGAGTGATGGTACATACGTACTGCTATGAAGACTTCCGTTGTCGCGTTGTTCATAGTTTGTGTGGGAGGGATCTACAGCGTGCTGACCGTTGTCTGGACGGCTAGAGAAGAAATATTAAGCAGCGGGCCACTCAGCGCCGTGTTCTACGGCCCCGTACACCGCCCGCTGATGAGGATAAAACCTGGCTCCCACCCGAGCCTAGTTGCTAAGCTACTGCACACCAAATACTTAACCCCTTCGGACAGAGGTGACTTTGCTGCCTGTCAGGAGAAGCATAGAAACTCCAGCGACAATTGGAAGCTGGGTACTTGCGTCTTTATCGATCCCACTAACCGGAGTGCAGTGGCGCTTGTGAGTTTGCCTGGGAGCGGGAACACTTGGTTGCGGGGCTTGCTGGAAAGAGCCACTGGTGTATGTACGGGTAAGGCTGGCTTTCTTCCTCCCTCGTTCTTCCATATAAACTGGGGCCATTTAAAAAAAACCCACCCTACCGCCTTCACTTATTCCACTCCTTCCCCATATCCACAGCCCTTCCTCTTATCCTGTCCCCAGGCCTTCCCTCTTACCCTCATCCCCAGGCCTTCCCTCTGACCCTCATCCCCAGGCTTTCCTGTTACCCTCATCCCCAGGCTTTCCTCTTATTCCACACCTTCCTTGCCCCCTTTTCTCAGGAGCTGTGTACTGTGATGTAATCCTTAGGGAACAAGGGTTCAATGGAGAAGGAATCAAGTCTGGCGCGGTCCTAGCGGTAAAGACTCACGTTTGGTGGAGTGGGTGGAACAACACGACCTCTCAGGCCACAGTACCTTCCAGGGTGTGTGCTAGTTCTACTGTACCCTCCTCGCTGATGCCCCTCCCTCCAATCCTGTGCAGGGGAAACCCCCAGATTATGGTTCGGCCATCTTGCTGGTCAGGAGTCCGGCCAATGCTATCATTGCAGAGTGGAACAGAAGACAGACTGTGGTGAACTCCAGCAGTACCCTTAGCCACACCTATAGTGTTGGACCAGAGTTTTTTGGTATGTGTGACCATCAAGTGTGCATGTGCATGTGTGCAGGTGTGCAGGTGTGCAGGTGATGTATGTGTATATGTGTGCATGTGTGCGGGTGTACTGTTGCATTTTGATGGCTTCCATAAATTTACATATATTATTGGAATGCCTTTGTCCCTCACATCCTGGGAAATAGGATCAGCCAATGATACCTGATACATCCCTATTTGCCCACCTCCCCCTCCCCCCCAAGGTGCCAACAAGGAATGGTCTTTGTTTGTTAAGAGGCAGATGGTGAGATGGGTCAGGTACTTTGACGAGTGGTTAGTAAGGAGAGGATTGCATCCAGTTATGGTGGTAAGCACATGTACATTTAGTGATTATATTTATATGCCAACACCACTTCTTGTATTGCATATTTGGAATACTATTGTCCCTCCTCCCCATTTCCAATTGTCGGTATGTATTTTATCAGGTAAGCTTACACAATACCTTCCTTTGCACTACCTCCATGCACCATGTATGGCACTCCTAACCACGCAGAGGTATAATGAGCAAATCAGGTTAATTAATTGCCCAGTGATTTCTTGTAAGCATACCTGATAAAAGAACATTGATTACATGTATTAATATTTTTAATAATTTGCTCTTGTACTTAACTTGGCACACTATTGGTCACATAGCTGCATAATGAGTAATGATGCATGCCTGGTAGGTCACATGATCCCTGGTGCTGTTAGGTGGTGGGTCACATGATCCCTGGTGCTGTTAGGTGGTGGGTCACATGATCCCTGGTGCTGTTAGGTGGTGGGTCACATGATCCTTGGTGCTGTTAGGTGGTGGGTCACATGATCCCTGGTGCTATTAGATGGTGGGTCACATGATCCTAGTGTGTTGTGGCTAAATCTAAATATAGGGACTTCACTACTTTGGGGGGGGGGGGGGCAAGTTTGAAGCATGTTTCCATAAATAATGGACAGAATTCCCGCCCCCATATATTTTGTACCCCGCCCACCATATGCCACTATCAGGTGCGATATGAGGACATTCTGTCAAGCCCTGCTCAGAAGGTGGGAGAGATACTGGACTTCCTGCAGTTCCCCTACACCCCCGGGTCACTTAAGAGGCAGCTGTCACATGACTTCACCACATTTCAAAGGCGCCACCCTCCTCGCCCCTTTGAACACTTCACAGAGGAGCAGAGGCTGTTGATTAAGAGCACTGTTACAAACACAGCTGTCTACCTGAGCAGAAGTGTTGGCAGCAGCTTTGGAGTGGAGAAGTACATCAGGGAGCCCTCAGGAGTGCACATGTGATCTGTCATGTGACTTATCCTGTGCGCATGAATGTGATACACCATGTGACTTGTCCTGTGCACATGTGATCTGTCATGTGACTTGTCATGATCTGTCATGTGACTTGTCCCGTGCACGTGTTGTGTGTGTGCATCTGTATGTATTTCATCTGCCCTTGTTCAGTGTGTGTAATGGTTGTCAATTGATACTTGTAAGACATTCAAACCTAATAAGCAGGTGGGTGTGGTCCAGGGGCAAGTGGGTGTGGTCCAGGGGCAGGGGGCGTGGTACGGACCTGTTCCATACACGGCAATCTATATTTGTGCACATACTTTTAGGCTAAGTTAATGCACTTATGGTAGATTTGAACATGTGAATCAGTCATGGAGATGGAGAGGGTGGGAGGGACAGGTCAGAATCACAATCAGCCCTAAATTGGCCAATGTGGATGAGAAAACTGTTATGTGCCATGACATTGAACATGATAGGTGTGAGTAAGACCAAATAAGGGCAATATGTACTAGTTTACTAATACTTAATTACCCTTATATACATGATTCCACACAGTACCACAAAAGGAAATCACTTTTTGTAAGCAGGCGGATAAGTAATTGCTCCATGCCTAATGAGTAATGCTCACATAATCCGTAACTAATCCTAATAACCTTTGATGGCTAAATCTAAATATAGAACTTCCACGTTTGAAGCATGCATTTTCATACCAAATGCCAAAAAGATAATGTTCCAGTTCAGGAATGATGTCAAAGATCATGAATGGTATTTGCTTATTACCTGATTTTAAGTTTTGCCCGCCCCCATTATATGCTTGCCACGCCCCCATTATATGCTTGCCACGCCCCCATTATGTGCTTGCCACGGCCCTTTCATTGTTACCTCACACACAAAGGTGAGTACAGGACATCTTGTAAAGCCACACACACAAGATGGGAGAGATACTTCCTACAATTCCCCTAGCCTCACCCCCACCCCCCCTACACACACACACCCGGGTCACTTAAGAGGCAGCTGTCACATGACTTCACCACATTTCAAAGGCGCCACCCTCCTCGCCCCTTTGAACACTTCACAGAGGAGCAGAGGCTGTTGATTAAGAGCACTGTTACAAACACAGCTGTCTACCTGAGCAGAAGTGTTGGCAACAGCTTTGGAGTGGAGAAGTACATCAGTGAGCCCTCAGGAGTGCACATGTGATCTGTCATGTGACTTATCCTGTGCACATGTGATCTGTCATGTGTCTTATCCTGTGCACATGTGATCTGTTATGTGTCTTATCCTGTGCACATGTGATCTGTCTCCCACAAGTGACCTATAATGTATGAATATCATTCGTGAAATCATAACTTCAACTCATGATCAAGGTGAAGTTATGATTTGATTATGATATTCATGTCACACTTGTAGGGCTTGAAATATTGGTGCAATTTGAGTTGCAATTGATGCAATTTGAGTTGCAATTTGTTGGTTGTGCAATTTCATCATGAAAGAGGTCCCTTTAACCCTTTCATCATGGATGGAAGAGGTCCCTTTAACCCTTTCATCATGAAAGAGGTCCCTTTAACCCTTTCATCATGGATGGAAGAGGTCCCTTTAACCCTTTCATCATGAAAGAGGTCCCTTTAACCCTTTCACCATGGATGGAAGAGATCCCTTTAACCTTATCTTGCTGGAAGAACACTTTCTATGCAACACTGGATATAGAATGCACCATGTGTGGATGTGTGTGTGTGATATCACTCTAAAACAATCTGCACTCTACCATTATAAAAATCTGCTAGGTTGTATAAGAGCCGCTGGTTATGGTAACGGATAAGGAAGTTTATAAAACAGTTGTATCACTATAAGTGTAACCTCATGGCATTATCTCCTCAGCAAACATTGTGTGGTTTCCAAGTCATGACCTCAGCTAGTCTGACATAACCACACACACACATCACATATCCTCTGTGAATACATGAGGGTTCTTCAGTTAGCTGGTAAGTATGTCTGGCTAGTTAGTATGTGTGGCTAGTTAGTGTGTGTGGTTAGTATGTATGGCTAGTTAGTGTGTGTGGCTAGTGTGTGTGTGGTTATTGATTGCTGAAATATGAGTGTGCACTTTGAAGACTGCTTGTGGCTGGTGGGCAATGTGCCAACTATTATCCGATAGCAGTGACCAAACTCTTGAACAGCCACAAATCATCCCCTAGCAATGCAGAGAGGGCAATTTACAACCAAATCAGATTCACAATCAGTCCTCACATGAATGAATGAATGAATGTGGTTCTAATGAATTTGGTTCTTTCATGCCTACAGCTATGGGCGGTATTGAACGTCCTAGTGAGGTCACTGAAGCTCACCTATGACCAAATATGGACAAGTGGGGTCACCTATGGACAAGTGGGGTCACCTATGGGACAAGTATGGGATTGTACCTGGGACAAGTGGGAAATGAGGTCACCTATGGATAAATGAGGTCACCTATATGGGATTGTACCAGTGGTCCCCTATGGACAAGTGGGGTCACCTATGGACAAGTGGGGTCACCTATGGACAAGTGGGGTCACCTATGGACAAGTGGGGTCACCTATGGACAAGTGAGGTCACCTATGGGATTGTACCTGTGGTCACTTATGGGATTGCACCTGTGAGACAAGTGGGGTCACCTATGGTACAAGTGGAGTCACCTATGGGATTGTACCTGTGGTCACATATGGGATTGTACCTGTGGGACAAGTGGGGTCACCTGTGGGACAAGTGGGGTCACCTGTGGGACAAGTGGGGTCACCTGTGGGACAAGTGGGGTCACATGAGACCAAATAGCTGTATGGCCATACATTGTACAACACAACAGCTTTGGAAGATTCCCCATCCCGTGTCCGAGTAGCTGAATAGAAAAAGGGAGCATACAGCAGAGATGTCAGCCAACCTCCAATCAATCACCTTACTACCAAATAGTAGATGCATGTCTAGTAAACCTCAGTAACAGATAAAACCATAGCAACAGATCAAGTGTTGACAATCATCTGGACCCTCATTGGTCAAGGGGGAGGGGTTGAAAGATGTGCAAGTATACCACGAAATTAATTTTATTAACCTACACATTAATTGACTGATGTATTAATTATCTTAACTTCTAGCTAAATGTATGAATCTTCCCTGAAGTGTGATTTGTACATGCTCATTAATTAAAATACTTAGTGATGCATTAATGTTAGGCAACAACAAATGAGGTATATTGTGTCTATGGTCTATGGGGCTGCCATGACATACAAAAATCAATGCATGACATTTTGTATGACAAACTGAACAAGGATCATAGAAAGCCATTATTACGGGCATGGAGGCCCCTCACACATCAATGAAGATGATCACACCTCTGGGGGACACATGACAAGGTCACACATCAATGAAGATGATCACACCTCTGGGGGACACATGACAAGGTCACACATCAATGAAGATGATCACACCTCTGGGGGACACATGACAAGGTCACACATCGATGAAAGTGATCACACCTCTGGGGGACACATGACAAGGTCACACATCAATGAAGGGGATCACACCTCTGGGGGACACATGACAAGGTGACACATCAATGAAGGGGATCACACCTCTGGGGGACACAGGACAAGGTGACACATCAATGAAGGTGATCACACCTCTGGGGGACACATGACAAGGTCACACATTGATGAAGGTGATCACACCTCTGGGGGACACAGGACAAGGTCACACATCGATGAAGGTGATCACACCTCTGGGGGACACATGACAAGGTCACACATCGATGAAGGTGATCACACCTCTGGGGGACACATGACAAGGTCACACATCGATGAAGGTGATCACACCTCTGGGGGACACATGACAAGGTCACACATCGATGAAGGTGATCACACCTCTGGGGGACACATGACAAGGTCACACATCGATGAAGGTGATCACACCTCTGGGGGACACATGACAAGGTCACACACCAATGAAGGTGATCACATCTCTGGGGGACACAGGACAAGGTCACACATCAATGACGGTGATCACACCTCTGGGGGACACATGACAAGTTCACACATCGATGAAGGTGATCACACCTCTGGGGGACACATGACAAGGTCACACATCAATGAAGGTGATCACACCTCTGGGGGACACATGACAAGTTCACACATCGATGAAGGTGATCACACCTCTGGGGGACACATGACAAGGTCACACACCAATGAAGGTGATCACATCTCTGGGGGACACAGGACAAGGTCACACATCGATGACGGTGATCACACCTCTGGGGGACACATGACAAGGTCACACATCGATGAAGGTGATCACACCTCTGGGGGACACATGACAAGGTCACACATCGATGAAGGTGATCACACCTCTGGGGGACACATGACAAGGTCACACATCGATGAAGGTGATCACACCTCTGGGGGACACATGACAAGGTCACACATCGATGAAGGTGATCACACCTCTGGGGGACACATGACAAGGTCACACATCGATGAAGGTGATCACACCTCTGGGGGACACATGACAAGGTCACACATCGATGAAGGTGATCACACCTCTGGGGGACACATGACAAGGTCACACATCGATGAAGGTGATCACATCTCTGGGGGACACATGACAAGGTCACACATCGATGAAGGTGATCACACCTCTGGGGGACACATGACAAGGTCACACACCAATGAAGGTGATCACATCTCTGGGGGACACAGGACAAGGTCACACATCAATGACGGTGATCACACCTCTGGGGGACACATGACAAGTTCACACATCGATGAAGGTGATCACACCTCTGGGGGACACATGACAAGGTCACACATCAATGAAGGTGATCACACCTCTGGGGGACACATGACAAGTTCACACATCGATGAAGGTGATCACACCTCTGGGGGACACATGACAAGGTCACACACCAATGAAGGTGATCACATCTCTGGGGGACACAGGACAAGGTCACACATCGATGACGGTGATCACACCTCTGGGGGACACATGACAAGGTCACACATCGATGAAGGTGATCACACCTCTGGGGGACACATGACAAGGTCACACATCGATGAAGGTGATCACACCTCTGGGGGACACATGACAAGGTCACACATCGATGAAGGTGATCACACCTCTGGGGGACACATGACAAGGTCACACATCGATGAAGGTGATCACACCTCTGGGGGACACATGACAAGGTCACACATCGATGAAGGTGATCACACCTCTGGGGGACACATGACAAGTTCACACATCGATGAAGGTGATCACACCTCTGGGGGACACATGACAAGGTCACACATCAATGAAGGTGATCACACCTCTGGGGGACACATGACAAGTTCACACATCGATGAAGGTGATCACACCTCTGGGGGACACATGACAAGGTCACACACCAATGAAGGTGATCACATCTCTGGGGGACACAGGACAAGGTCACACATCGATGACGGTGATCACACCTCTGGGGGACACATGACAAGGTCACACATCGATGAAGGTGATCACACCTCTGGGGGACACATGACAAGGTCACACATCGATGAAGGTGATCACACCTCTGGGGGACACATGACAAGGTCACACATCGATGAAGGTGATCACACCTCTGGGGGACACATGACAAGGTCACACATCGATGAAGGTGATCACACCTCTGGGGGACACATGACAAGGTCACACATCGATGAAGGTGATCACACCTCTGGGGGACACATGACAAGGTCACACATCGATGAAGGTGATCACACCTCTGGGGGACACATGACAAGGTCACACATCGATGAAGGTGATCACATCTCTGGGGGACACATGACAAGGTCACACATCGATGAAGGTGATCACACCTCTGGGGGACACATGACAAGGTCACACACCAATGAAGGTGATCACATCTCTGGGGGACACAGGACAAGGTCACACATCAATGACGGTGATCACACCTCTGGGGGACACATGACAAGTT
Organism: Spongilla lacustris; assembly: GCA_949361645.1. Taxonomy (NCBI): domain Eukaryota; kingdom Metazoa; phylum Porifera; class Demospongiae; order Spongillida; family Spongillidae; genus Spongilla; species Spongilla lacustris. The sequence goes on from OX442420.1 coordinate 9,899,593, forward strand.
CACACATCGATGAAGGTGATCACACCTCTGGGGGACACATGACAAGGTCACACATCAATGAAGGTGATCACACCTCTGGGGGACACATGACAAGTTCACACATCGATGAAGGTGATCACACCTCTGGGGGACACATGACAAGGTCACACACCAATGAAGGTGATCACATCTCTGGGGGACACAGGACAAGGTCACACATCGATGACGGTGATCACACCTCTGGGGGACACATGACAAGGTCACACATCGATGAAGGTGATCACACCTCTGGGGGACACATGACAAGGTCACACATCGATGAAGGTGATCACACCTCTGGGGGACCCATGACAAGGTCACACATCGATGAAGGTGATCACACCTCTGGGGGACACATGACAAGGTCACACATCGATGAAGGTGATCACACCTCTGGGGGACACATGACAAGGTCACACATCGATGAAGGTGATCACACCTCTGGGGGACACATGACAAGGTCACACATCGATGAAGGTGATCACACCTCTGGGGGACACATGACAAGGTCACACATCGATGAAGGTGATCACACCTCTGGGGGACACATGACAAGGTCACACATCGATGAAGGTGATCACACCTCTGGGGGACACATGACAAGGTCACACATCGATGAAGGTGATCACATCTCTGGGGGACACATGACAAGGTCACACATCGATGAAGGTGATCACACCTCTGGGGGACACATGACAAGGTCACACACCAATGAAGGTGATCACATCTCTGGGGGACACAGGACAAGGTCACACATCAATGACGGTGATCACACCTCTGGGGGACACATGACAAGTTCACACATCGATGAAGGTGATCACACCTCTGGGGGACACATGACAAGGTCACACATCAATGAAGGTGATCACACCTCTGGGGGACACATGACAAGTTCACACATCGATGAAGGTGATCACACCTCTGGGGGACACATGACAAGGTCACACACCAATGAAGGTGATCACATCTCTGGGGGACACAGGACAAGGTCACACATCGATGACGGTGATCACACCTCTGGGGGACACATGACAAGGTCACACATCGATGAAGGTAATCACACCTCTGGGGGACACATGACAAGGTCACACATCGATGAAGGTGATCACACCTCTGGGGGACACATGACAAGGTCACACACCGATGAAGGTGATCACATCTCTGGGGGACACAGGACAAGGTCACACATCGATGACGGTGATCACACCTCTGGGGGACACATGACAAGGTCACACATCGATGAAGGTGATCACACCTCTGGGGGACACATGACAAGGTCACACATCGATGAAGGTGATCACACCTCTGGGGGACACATGACAAGGTCACACATCGATGAAGGTGATCACACCTCTGGGGGACACATGACAAGGTCACACATCGATGAAGGTGATCACATCTCTGGGGGACACATGACAAGGTCACACATCGATGAAGGTGATCACACCTCTGGGGGACACTTGACATGGTCACACATCAATATAATGCCAGAACACCTTGTTGTCTAATAAAATAACAAAAGGTAGTGTCAACACTTCCTACCAAACTTCCTGTGCTAACTGGTAACATATGCCTCAGTTATTGCAGAAGGTGGAGATCTCCATGGTAACCAGAGAATATGCAGTAAAGTGTTGACATCTATCACACAGAATGGTGTCAAGAGCTAGGGAGGAAGAAGGGGAAGGAGAGGGGGAGAGTCTTTGTAGGACAGGGGAGGAGGGAGGCTAACATCTAACTCTCTACAATTGTCTTCATTTCTCTTCAGTGATTCTACCATAGCTAACTCCGGGGGCCATAGCTAACTCCGGGAGCCATAGCTAACTCCAGGGGGCCATAGCTAACTCCAGGGAGCCATAGCTATCTCCAGGGGGCCATAGCTATCTCCAGGGGGCCATAGCTAACTCCAGGGAGCCATAGCTAACTCCAGGGGGCCATAGCTAACTCCAGGGGGCCATAGCTAACTCCAGGGGGCCATAGCTAACTCCAGGGGGCCATAGCTAACTCCAGGGTGCCTCGCATGGGAATGGCAATACCAGTGGCCAGAAGAGATATACATGTTGGGTATCCCCAGGCCTCAAGCAGCACCCTAGCCCTCAGCACCCCAGGCCTCAGCACCCTAGCCCTAAGCACCCTAGCCCTCAGCACCCTAGCCTCAGCACCCTAGCAGCCATGCTGGTGGTAGGCAGAAGCTCTGAGCACTTGTGACCGTTACCATGGTGCTTGTGGCCCTCTGCCAGCAAAGCTGCAGATCCATCCCCACTTCCAACAAAATGGAAGGGTTTTAGCAATGATGTAATGGAAAGGTCATTTGCAGCCTGGCTGTCCAAGGGACCAGTTTGGAACAAGAGCACTGCTGGACTGGTGTGCTCTTCATCACTGCTGGACTGGTGTGCTCTTCATCACTGCTGGTCTGGTGTGCCCTTCATCACTGCTGGTCTGGTGTGCTCTTCATCACTGCTGGTCTGGTGTGGCCTTCATCACTGCTGGTCTGGTGTGCTCTTCATCACTGCTGGACTGGTGTGCTCTTCATCACTGCTGGTCTGGTGTGCTCTTCATCACTGCTGGTCTGGTGTGCCCTTCATCACTGCTGGTCTGGTGTCATCACTGCTGGTCTGGTGTGCTCTTCATCACTGCTGGACTGGTGTGGCCTTCATCACTGCTGGACTGGTGTGCTCTTCATCACTGCTGGTCTGGTGTGCTCTTCATCACTGCTGGACTGGTGTGGCCTTCATCACTGCTGGACTGGTGTGCTCTTCATCACTGCTAGTCTGGTGTGCTCTTCATCACTGCTGGTCTGGTGTCATCACTACTGGTCTGGTGTGCTTTTCATCACTGCTAGTCTGGTGTGCTCTTCATCACTGCTGGTCTGGTGTCATCACTACTGGTCTGGTGTGCTCTTCATCACTGCTGGTCTGGTGTGCTCTTCATCACTGCTGGACTGGTGTGGCCTTCATCACTGCTGGTCTGGTGTGCTCTTCATCACTGCTGGTCTGGTGTGCTCTTCATCACTGCTGGTCTGGTGTGCTCTTCATCACGCTGGTCTGGTGTCATCACTGCTGGTCTGGTGTGGCCTTCATCACTGCTGGTCTGGTGTGGCCTTCATCACTGCTGGACTGGTGTGCTCTTCATCACTGCTGGTCTGGTGTGGCCTTCATCACTGCTGGTCTGGTGTGGCCTTCATCACTACTGGACTGGTGTGCTCTTCATCACTGCTGGACTGGTGTGGCCTTCATCACTGCTGGACTGGTGTGCTCTTCATCACTGCTGGACTGGTGTGCTCTTCATCACTGCTGGTCTGGTGTGGCCTTCATCACTGCTGGACTGGTGTGCTCTTCATCACTGCTGGTCTGGTGTGGCCTTCATCACTGCTGGTCTGGTGTGCTCTTCATCACTGCTGGACTGGTGTGGCCTTCATCACTGCACAACTGCTGGACTGGTGTGGCCTTCATCACTGCCCAACTTCTACCAGAGCAGAGACATCAGCTCACCCGCGACACTCCATATTGTGGTGGGAACCCCCCCCCCCCCCCCCCCCCCCCCCACATCAATGAAGGTGATCACACCTCTGGGGGACACATGACAAGGTCACACATCGATGAAGGTGATCACACCTCTGGGGGACACATGACAAGGTCACACATCGATGAAGGTGATCACACCTCTGGGGGACACATGACAAGGTCACACATCAATGAAGGTAATCACACCTCTGGGGGACACATGACAAGGTCACACATCGATGAAGGTGATCACACCTCTGGGGGACACATGACAAGGTCACACACCAAGGTGATCACACCTCTGGGGGACACATGACAAGGTCACACATCGATGAAGGTAATCACACCTCTGGGGGACACATGACAAGGTCACACACCAATGAAGGTGATCACACCTCTGGGGGACACATGACAAGGTCACACATCGATGAAGGTGATCGCACCTCTGGGGGACACATGACAAGGTCACACATCGATGAAGGTGATCACACCTCTGGGGGACACGTGACAAGGTCACACATCGATGAAGGTGATCACACCTCTGGGGGACACATGACAAGGTCACACATCAATGAAGGTGATCATACCTCTGGGGGACACATGACAAGGTCACACATCGATGAAGGTGATCCCACCTCTGGGGGACACATGACAAGGTCACACATCGATGAAGGTGATCACACCTCTGGGGGACACATGACAAGGTCACACATCGATGAAGGTGATCACACCTCACATGACAAGGTCACACATCGATGAAGGTGGGCACATCTCTGGGGGACACATGACAAGGTCACACATCGATGAAGGTGATCACACCTCTGGGGGAGACATGACAAGGTCACACATCGATGAAGGTGATCACACCTCTGGGGGACACATGACAAGGTCACACATCGATGAAGGTGATCACACCTCTGGGGGACACATGACAAGGTCACACATCGATGAAGGTGATCACACCTCTGGGGGACACATGACAAGGTCACACATCGATGAAGGTGATCACACCTCTGGGGGACACATGACAAGGTCACACATCAATGACGGTGATCACACCTCTGGGGGACACATGACAAGGTCACACATCAATGAAGGTGATCGCACCTCTGGGGGACACATGACAAGGTCACACATCAATATAATGCCAGAACACCCTGTTGTCTAATAAAATAACAAAAGGTAGTGTCAACACTTCCTACCAAACTTCCTGTGCTAACTGGTAACATATGCCTCAGTTATTGCAGAAGGTGGAGATCTCCATGGTAACCAGAGAATATGCAGTAAAGTGTTGACATCTATCACACAGAATGGTGTCAAGAGCTGGGGAGGAAGAAGGGGAAGGAGAGGGGGAGAGTCTTTGTAGGACAGGGGAGGAGGGAGGCTAACATCTAACTCTCTACAATTGTCTTCATTTCTCTTCAGTGATTCTACCATAGCTAACTCCGGGGGCCATAGCTAACTCCGGGAGCCATAGCTAACTCCAGGGGGCCATAGCTAACTCCAGGGAGCCATAGCTATCTCCAGGGGACCATAGCTATCTCCAGGGGGCCATAGCTAACTCCAGGGAGCCATAGCTAACTCCAGGGGGCCATAGCTAACTCCAGGGGGCCATAGCTAACTCCGGGAGCCATAGCTAACTCCGGGGGCCATAGCTAACTCCAGGGGGCCATAGCTAACTCCGGGAGCCATAGCTAACTCCGGGGGCCATAGCTAACTCCAGGGGGCCATAGCTAACTCCGGGAGCCATAGCTAACTTCGGGGGCCATAGCTAACTCCGGGGGCCATAGCTAACTCCAGGGGGCCATAGCTAACTCCGGGGGCCATAGCTAACTCCAGGGGGCCATAGCTAACTCCAGGGGGCCATAGCTAACTCCAGGGAGCCATAGCTAACTCCAGGGGGCCATAGCTAACTCCAGGGGGCCATAGCTAACTCCAGGGTGCCTCGCATGGGAATGGCAATACCAGTGGCCAGAAGAGATATACATGTTGGGTATCCCCAGGCCTCGAGCAGCACCCTAGCCCTCAGCACCCCAGGCCTCAGCACCCTAGCCCTAAGCACCCTAGCCCTCAGCACCCTAGCCTCAGCACCCTAGCAGCCATGCTGGTGGTAGGCAGAAGCTCTGAGCACTTGTGACCGTTGCCATGGTGCTTGTGGCCCTCTGCCAGCAAAGCTGCAGATCCATCCCCACTTCCAACAAAATGGAAGGGTTTTAGCAGTGATGTAATGGAAAGGTCATTTGCAGCCTGGCTGTCCAAGGGACCAGTTTGGAACAAGAGCACTGCTGGACTGGTGTGCTCTTCATCACTGCTGGACTGGTGTGCTCTTCATCACTGCTGGTCTGGTGTGGCCTTCATCACTGCTGGTCTGGTGTGGCCTTCATCACTGCTGGTCTGGTGTGCTCTTCATCACTGCTGGTCTGGTGTGCTCTTCATCACTGCTGGACTGGTGTGGCCTTCATCACTGCTGGTCTGGTGTGCTCTTCATCACTGCTGGTCTGGTGTGCTCTTCATTACGCTGGTCTGGTGTCATCACTGCTGGTCTGGTGTGGCCTTCATCACTGCTGGACTGGTGTGGCCTTCATCACTGCTGGACTGGTGTGCTCTTCATCACTGCTAGTCTGGTGTGCTCTTCATCACTGCTGGTCTGGTGTCATCACTACTGGTCTGGTGTGCTCTTCATCACTGCTGGTCTGGTGTGCTCTTCATCACTGCTGGACTGGTGTGGCCTTCATCACTGCTGGTCTGGTGTGGCCTTCATCACTGCTGGTCTGGTGTGCTCTTCATCACTGCTGGTCTGGTGTGCTCTTCATCACTGCTGGTCTGGTGTGCTCTTCATCACGCTGGTCTGGTGTCATCACTGCTGGTCTGGTGTGGCCTTCATCACTGCTGGTCTGGTGTGCTCTTCATCACTGCTGGTCTGGTGTGGCCTTCATCACTGCTGGTCTGGTGTGGCCTTCATCACTACTGGACTGGTGTGCTCTTCATCACTGCTGGACTGGTGTGGCCTTCATCACTGCTGGACTGGTGTGGCCTTCATCACTGCGGGACTGGTGTGCTCTTCATCACTGCTGGACTGGTGTGCTCTTCATCACGCTGGTCTGGTGTGGCCTTCATCACTGCTGGTCTGGTGTGGCCTTCATCACTACTGGACTGGTGTGCTCTTCATCACTACTGGACTGGTGTGGCCTTCATCACTGCTGGACTGGTGTGCTCTTCATCACTGCTGGACTGGTGTGCTCTTCATCACTGCTGGACTGGTGTGGCCTTCATCACTGCACAACTGCTGGACTGGTGTGGCCTTCATCACTGCCCAACTTCTACCAGAGCAGAGACATCAGCTCTCCCGCGACACTCCATATTGTGGTGGGAACCCCCCCCCCCCCCCCCCCCCACATCCCAAGGCCCCATGGCATGGTGGTCCCCAGGGGACTTCAGCAGAGACCTTGGGCCCAAGTCCATACCCAACCACAATGTTAGGGCTGCTGCCTATAATGTTTGCCACCTTCCCACTTTGTCCACCCTGATCGACACTTAATAGTGAATCCAATGGTCATGTGTGCAAATCAACACCACTCTCAAACAGCTGTGGTGCGTGTGTGTTAGTATGTGTGCTAGTGTGTGTATTAGTGTGTGTGTTAGTGTGTGTTAGTGTGTGTGTGTTAGTGTGTGCTAGTGTGTGTGTTAGTGTGTGTGTGTTAGTGTGTGTGTTAGTGTGTGTGTTAGTGTGTGTGTTAGTGTGTGTGTTAGTGTGTGTGTGTTAGTGCGTGTGTTGTTAGTGTATGTGTGTGTTAGTGTGTGTGTTAGTGTGTGTGTGTGTGTGTGTGTGTGTGTGTGTGTGTGGTGTACAGAAGTTCCTGTTTCATTGATCTGTTTGGTGGCTTCCTGTCACTATGGTTACACATGGCAATGTTTACTGCACAAGTCACTGATCATACATACTTTGCAATAACCAGCCAAGTTGAATATGGTGGTATGGGTTCCTTAGCAATTGCACTAATGCTCTGAGACTGACATGACTACACCACACACATAGCAAACATGAAGCTTACATTCCTTCTGCCATCATCCTTCCGTGGTTGTCAAGCCTACATGTTACATGCACTTCAAGATCCTGTTGCATCATACGCAACATGTTGCAAATGAATTTCAGTAAAACTCCCAGTTTAGTGTTGGTTTACTGAACTTTTACCCATATTCATTTGAGTTGCACGCAACATGTTGACCAGTGTATGATAGCCTATATACATACACATATGTACACATACACATACACATACACACACACATACACATACACATACGCATACACACGCACACGCACACACACGCACACACACACACATACCATACACACACAGCACATACACGTGTGGCATTTGTGTTTGTGACTTCATGACCACATTCCCTTCCTGTAATATGACATAACGTACCAGCACAGACCTCGGGCTGAGAATTAAATATTTAGGGTACTGGCGATTATCGTGCACTGCAACAGTGAGTCATGTGACCTAGGAGTGGTGGGTGTGTACATATGGAGTGGTCTGTACATATGGAGTGGTGGGTGTGTACATATGGAGTGGTGTGTGTGTACATATGGAGTGGTCTGTGTGTACATATGGAGTGGTGTGTGTGTACATATGGAGTGGTGGGTGTGTACATATGGAGTGGTGGGTGTGTACATATGGAGTGGTGTGTGTGTACATATGGAGTGGTGTGTGTACATATGGAGTGGTGTGTGTGTACATATGGAGTGGTGTGTGTGTACATATGGAGTGGTCTGTGTGTACATATGGAGTGGTGTGTGTGTACATATGGAGTGGTGGGTGTGTACATATGGAGTGGTGTGTGTGTACATATGGAGTGGTGGGTGTGTACATATGGAGTGGTGTGTGTGTACATATGGAGTGGTGTGTGTGTACATATGGAGTGGTCTGTGTGTACATATGGAGTGGTGTGTGTGTACATATGGAGTGGTGTGTGTGTACATATGGAGTGGTGGGTGTGTACATATGGAGTGGTGTGTGTGTACATATGGAGTGGTGTGTGTGGTCATATGGAGTGGTGGGTGTGTACATATGGAGTGGTGTGTGTGTACATATGGAGTGGTGTGTGTGTACATATGGAGTGGTGTGTGTACATATGGAGTGGTGTGTGTGTACATATGGAGTGGTGGGTGTGTACATATGGAGTGGTGTGTGTGTACATATGGAGTGGTGGGTGTGTACATATGGAGTGGTGGGTGTGTACATATGGAGTGGTGTGTGTGTACATATGGAGTGGTGGGTGTGGTCATCTAAAGCTATTGGATGCCCAAGAATACTTCTAAATTTAGATTGTTAGGGGGAGGGGCAGGTTTAGTTAGAAAGAATGGTTACTTAAAAGGGGGAGGGGCAGGTTTAGTTAGAAGGATTAGTTAGAATGGTTACTTAAAAGGGGGAGGGGCAGGTAGGGTTAGTTATGAGGTTTGCTTGGGCTTGCCTAATGTAGGGCATGGGGACTAGTTGGCCTTCATCAAAACGTACATGTACTTCCTAAACAAATCATTAGATTAGACAAATATCTATTTAACCAGGTATGAAGCAAGGATGTTACCACTCATTCATTGACAAAAAGGGAGGCATGTGATTGTGTGTGGGTTCATTTCAGAATGGTTGGGGAAGGGGGAGGGGGGGAAGAATGGATAGCAACACTGAGGGAAATGGATATGGAATGTCATTCGGATATTTGACCATAGCTTTTTACAAGGTGGTGCTATTATTTAATATATAATTATGATTCTATGCAGTTAAAATGGTGCATTCTCAGAAATGCTATCCCATAGTGTGCTTGGCTTACTTTGCATGACTGCATGACTGCCCATGTGTGTGCATCTCATTGGTGGGAATGAACCACAGGATTACATGTATTCTGACCTCATGATGGCACACATGAGTTCCATGCAGTTATATAATTATATATCCTTTCTATGAAACGTTTTATGCCAAATCAAAGCACTGCGATATACTACACACACATGTTGGAGGTGATTCTGTTTCTCCTATATTGTCACAGACCACACACACACACAGCACACATTGCCAGTATACCTCAGTATACCCCAGTACCCCAGTATTGGCCACTGCAGACATTATTCATGATAAGTTAATTAAATAGGGTAAATGATTACAATAGGAGGGGGGAATTCTGTTTGTGGGGACTACATGAATTGGTTAATAGCTAGTTGCTTAGCCAGCATTGCAACATGTGGCTTGCATGCCTATGTATGAAGGATGGTATGAGGAATAGGTACTTAACCAGCATTGCAACATGGATGGCATGCGGAATAGGTAGTTAATCAGCATTGCAACATGGATGGCATGAGGAATAGGTAGTTAACCAGCATTACAACATGGATGGCATGAGGAATAGGTAGTTAACCAGCATTACAACATGGATGGCATGAGGAATAGGTAGTTAACCAGCATTACAACATGGATGGCATGAGGAATAGGTAGTTAACCAGCATTACAACATGGATGGCATGAGGAATAGGTAGTTAACCAGCATTGCAACATGGATGGTATGCGGAATAGGTAGTTAATCAGCATTACAACATGGATGGCATGAGGAATAGGTAGTTAACCAGCATTACAACATGGATGGTATGCGGAATAGGTAGTTAACCAGCATTACAACATGGATGGTATGAGGAATAGGTAGTTAAACAGCACTACATGATGCTATGAGGAATAGTTAGTTAACCAGCACTACATGATGCTATGAGGAATAGTTAGTTAACCAGCACTACATGATGCTATGAGGAATAGGTACTTAACCAGCACTACATGATGCTATGAGGAATAGGTACTTAACCAGCACTACATGATGCTATGAGGAATAGGTACTTAACCAGCACTACATGATGCTATGAGGAATAGGTACTTAACCAGCACTACATGATGCTATGAGGAATAGGTACTTAACCAGCACTACATGATGCTATGAGGAATAGGTACTTAACCAGCACTACATGATGCTATGAGGAATAGGTACTTAACCAGCACTACATGATGCTATGAGGAATAGGTACTTAACCAGCACTACATGATGCTATGAGGAATAGGTACTTAACCAGCACTACAAAATGGATCACCATGCAGGTGCACAGCCTATTGTCCACTAAATACGTACTTCTCACACCTATAAGAGTAGCTTCTCTTGTTCTTGACCTCTACATTTGTAAACTCTTCTGATAATGCTAGTTACATGTACCACTATTAACCATTTGCCACATTAGTTACCACCATTGACCCTTTGCCACATTAGTTATCACTATTAACCCTTTGCCATATTAGTTACCACTATTAACCCTTTGCCACATTAGTTACCACTATTAACCCTTTGCCACATTAGTTACCACTATTAACCCTTTGCCACATTAGTTACCACTATTAACCCTTTGCCACATTAGTTACCACTATTAACCCTTTGCCACATTAGTTACCATTATTAACCCTTTGCCACATTAGTTACCACTATTAACCCTTTGCCACATTAGATACCACTATTAACCCTTTGCCACATTAGTTACCACTATTAACCCTTTGCCACATTAGTTACCACTATTAACCCTTTGCCACATTAGTTACCACTATTAACCCTTTGCCACATTAGTTACCACTATTAACCCTTTGCCACATTAGTTACCACTATTAACTCTTTGCCACATTAGTTACCTCTCCCAGAGGTACTTGATTGATAAAACTGGAGGGAAGACCTCCTGGTGGGGAGGGAGAGAAGGGAGATTTTCAGGTCCCTGCAGAGAAGGTAGGGGAAGGGGTGTGCCACACCCACAATGGTGAGGGAGGGCTCCACATGTAAAAAGGATACATCTGTATTCCATCAATGCAGGATGTTTTCACTTCATATGTGTTGTCTGTTTGCATGTCTGTGTGTACATGAATGCATTGTTTCCTTGCTTTGTGTGCGTGTGTGTATGTGCATGTGTGTGTGTGTGTGTGTGTGTGTACGTATAAACACACAATTTCAGACACTTCTGTAAACATCACCATACCAATGATGCCTATAGTTAATGTCATTTACCTTGTAACGTAGGAGACCATAGTGTAAAGGTCACTACCTTCAAAATTTGCACATCCTCATCCCCAGGCCAGTCACAGAGAGGGTGTTCACATAATGAATAATGTAATGCTACACACATGCATATTGCATGTAAGTATATCTGCACAAATGCATGCCACATGCAACACACACATACACACACCACATGCACTCCACCTTATGCAATGATACCAGTGATATCCAGTGATCAGCAGTGATATTAAAAATTGTATGTAACCATGGTAAAAACTCACCTAACTGTGTCATGATGTTGGTGCATAATTAGGGAGGGAGGGAGGGAGGGAGGGAGGGAGGGAGGGAGGGAGGGAGGGAGGGAGGGAGGGAGGGAGGGAGGGAGGGAGGGAGGGAGGGAGGGAGGGAGGGAGGGAGGGAGGGAGGGAGGGAGGGAGGGAGGGAGGGAGGGAGGGAGGGAGGGAGGGAGGGAGGGAGGGAGGGAGGGAGGGAGGGAGGGAGGGAGGGAGGGAGGGAGGGAGGGAGGGAGGGAGGGAGGGAGGGAGGGAGGGAGGGAGGGAGGGAGGGAGGGAGGGAGGGAGGGAGGGAGGGAGGGAGGGAGGGAGGGAGGGAGGGAGGGAGGGAGGGAGGGAGGGAGGGAGGGAGGGAGGGAGAGGAGTGATCCATACATATCACACTACAGCAGAAGAGCCACAAGTATTCAATCAACAACAACAAAAAGGCCACACTATGATATGTCCTCCCCTTGATATTGTAAATATACCACATCAATACTTACTTGTAATAAGATGTTTACTTTGATATCATGATATACAGGATACTTCTGTATTCCAATGAACAGAGGCCACACATGTATCCCTAATTGATAGGACATTCCTTTGATATCATACTGTAAACACATCACATCAATGCTAACAAAGCCATACATGAAGTACAATGTACAATGTACTGACATCTCTTTGATATGTAAACGTATCCCACAGGCTTGGTATGTGCCTGTTTTGACCAGTCTGGAGAAATGTTTACTGTCTTGATCAAGTCCCATGACCCATAGCAAACACACATAACACCAGATCTCAACCACCAATCAGTTTGCACCACAATACGAACCAGTTAACACACAGATCGAAATGTGCATAATCCTACCAGGACCCCCAACAGAAGCGAACATTGCAGCTGCCAAAGATGGCAAAAAACTTTTCTTTTTTTTTTTTCAAGGTTTTCAAAATTTGGGATTTTCTGGGAGTATGTCATGTTGTGTCTGATTGAGCATCACTTGGTTACGGAGGACTTGCATTTGCAACTTTCCTGGGAGTAAGATGAAGCCATTGAAATGCAAGTCCTCCGTAACCAAGTGATGCTCAATCAGACACAACATGACATACTCCCAGAAAATCCCAAATTTTGAAAACCTTGAAAAAAAAAAAGAAAAGTTTTTTGCCATCTTTGGCAGCTGCAATGTTCGCTTCTGTTGGGGGTCCTGGTAGGATTATGCACATTTCGATCTGTGTGTTAACTGGTTCGTATTGTGGTGCAAACTGATTTGGTGGTTGAGATCTGGTGTTATGTGTGTTTGCTATGGGTCATGGGACTTGATCAAGACAGTAAACATTTCTCCAGACTGGTCAAAACAGGCACATACCAAGCCTGTGGGATACGTTTACATATCAAAGAGATGTCAGTACATTGTACATTGTACTTCATGTATGGCTTTGTTAGCATTGATGTGGTGTGTTTACAGTATGATATCAAAGGAATGTCCTATCAATTAGGGATACATGTGTGGCCTCTGTTCATTGGAATACAGAATCATTTTTACCTAAAAAATCTAAACATTTGAAAATGAAGGACAAAGGTTATGTCTGGAAGGAAGGGATATGAAACTGATGGAAAATGCTTTTTGCAGCATGATGCCATCCTTGCATCATGAGGGCACAGCCTCCTAGCCTTGCAATGGTGATGTCATCCTTGCATCATGAGGGCACAGCCTCCTAGCCTTGCAATGGTGATGTCATCCTTGCATCATGAGGGGAGTAGCCTCCTAGCCTTGCAATGGTGATGTCATCCTTGCATCATGAGGGCACAGCCTCCTAGCCTTGCAATGGTGATGTCATCCTTGCATCATGAGGGGGGCAGCCTCCTAGCCTTGCAATGGTGATGTCATCCTTGCATCATGAGGGGCAGCCTCCTAGCCTTGCAATGGTGATGTCATCCTTGCATCATATCCTTGCATCATGAGGGGGGCAGCCTCCTAGCCTTGCAATGGTGATGTCATCCTTGCATCATGAGGGCACAGCGTCCTAGCCTTGCAATGGTGATGCTGCACATGTTTGGCTACCTCGAGTGCCCACACCTCAGGGATGGTGGTGCCTACCTCGAGTGCCCAGACCTCAGGGATGGTGGTGCCTACCTCGAGTACCCACACCTCAGGGATGGTGGTGCCTACCTCGAGTACCCACACCTCAGGGATGGTGATGCCTACCTCAAGTGCCCAGACCTCAGGGATGGTGGTGCCACCATTTATCAAACATCAGCCGATGAATGCAAACAAGTGATGAATCCAAGACAACACGAATCCAAGATGAAAGGTTGGTCTGCTTTTCAACTTACCTGGAGCTCCAATCAAAGGTTATTAAAACACCAAACTTAATTGGCAAACCTGCTGCATTTGACCTCACTATCACTTCACCGCTTAACCCAACCACTTTGACTGAAGCGGGGGTGAGGTGTAGGTCTTCTGCTCTGGTTGCTGAGACAAGAAAGCATAATGCCAATGATTTTAAGTGTGCTGAGCGTAGATGGGTATGCATTCCCTTAGCTGTGGAGTCATATGGATGCTGGGGCATGGAAGCACAACAATCCTTCTTGCGGCTTGCGGCTCATCTAGCCATCCAAATGGGATGCAACAAATCATAGGCTACCACCATCTTGTACCAGAGGCTAAGCCTTTCGCTCGTGAGAGCCAATGCTAGAGCCTTGCTCTCCCGTGCAAGGTTTCGGCATTAGGAGGAGGGGGGTTGAGGTGTGTGGGTGTGGGGTGGTTACTGCTGTGACTTTGATTTTGTTGGTGTGCTGTACGGTGTATGTAAAAATTCGCATGTATTATCAATGGGAGTATATAATTAATTTTATTATTATTAATATTATTATTATTTTGTGACCAGCAGTTAACTAAATATAGTATTGTGCAATGATGGTAGACAGAACTTTTGTGATCACATCATACACATTGATGCTGTACTGTGTTCAACACTTCAGGAAAAGTAACAAAGGTACAGTGATGCTGTTTGAAGTAAGACGTGCTTCATTTAGTCCCTTTGTAGTTTCTGTCGACGGGGTCTTTTTAAACAGCACATGATGGAGGCCCCGCCCCCGTGATCAAATCGCATTGAAGTGGGAGAAGTCACATTCTGAAGTAACGGGGATGGGTTAGTGCCAGAATAACTTTTGCTATTACGTGCGACAAACCTTTGCTTGCGTGGGTCCAGGGTAAAATGGAGAAGTGGGCATGGCATGGATGATGGAGCTGGCATCACCGGTGTAAACATCATTTAGAATGTTGTTTTGTATCAGTCAGGTGTATAAACGTGTGCATGTGTGTGTTCTAAGTGTACTACTAATGCAAAGGTGGCTGGGTATTAATAAAAGTTATTAAAGAAAGTGATGCAGGATGTGCAGGTATCTGACGCGATCCCATGGATGTGTGGTTAGTTATAATTTGCAATTGGATTTGTAGCCATAGAGCTTCAGCATTAATTACATTGGCTGGTGGGGTATGCGAAAACTTCATTGATGCTAAGGTAATCTAGCTGTATATGGCATTGAATCCGACACTGCTGACATGGAGTGCCAGGTCACAGGAGGTACACACACACACACTGCTAGCCTCTTCCTTGCTGTAGCTGAACAGAAAAGGGCGTGTGGTGGGAGTCCCCCAATGACCTTATGCTGACTACTACATCTATAAATGGACGAAACTGTGCAGCTCCAGTGTTGTAGTGTGCGCATAGCAGCCCCAGTGTTGTAGTGTGCGCATAGCAGCCCCAGTGTTGTAGTGTGCGCATAGCAGCCCCAGTGTTGTAGTGTGCGCATAGCAGCCCCAGTGTTGTAGTGTGCGCATAGCAGCCCCAGTGTTGTAGTGTGCGCATAGCAGCCCCAGTGTTGTAGTGTGCGCATAGCAGCCCCAGTGTTGTAGTGTGCGCATAGCAGCCCCAATGTTGTAGTGTGCGCATAGCAGCATCAACTGTGCATCTGTTGTGGTTGTCATTCACTTCTTTTTAACCATTCTAAGAAATGGCAAGGAAAAAGAACCAGGTTATCTCGGTATTCATGACCCAGGTCACATGACCTCAGTGAGGGACACATGACATGGTCACATGACATCAGTGAAGGACACATGACATGGTCACACATACCCTTTCTGGAGCATAGTGTGTTGCTTGCTTTTCTAATATTCAAATGGTAGATTAAAACCACAGGGACATTTTTGAAATTAGTCTGACATGAAATAGACTTACATAACTACAGCTTAACCAGAGTGGTATAGCACAACAAATTTCATTAGCACAGTGCAGCATAATCAGTCATGGTCCACCAGTCATCATTACATCACCACAATAGTTAACAGGTGAAATATACATGAATTGGTTGTAAAATGGCTGATGACATTGGACTGCTATTTTGCACACTGTCATCATGGTGATGGTATCCATGGCAATGAAATATCAATGCCCCCCCCCCCCCCCCTAAACGATCCACTTGTAAGTGACAATCTCCATGGCGATCAATTGGTGACCTCAATTTAACAACAGACATTATTATATTTGTAGAAGGACAAAGATCTCCATGGTAACAAATATACAATAAAGGATTGACGTCTATCATGATAGAAGGGTTTTAAGGTAAGGGCTGAGAGGAAGGAGGGGAGGAGAGGGGAAGGGGGAGGAGGGAGGCTGACATCTAGACAGAGCTAAAGTCATACCATAATCATAACACACACACTTGGATCAGACTATGAGGACACTTCAATTTCAAATGTTCGTATATCCATTGGGTACAGTGTCACTTCAAAGGCAGGACCGTGGATGGGGACCAGACGTGGGCCACTCCCACCTTCAGTGAGCAGACCTTCACAATGTGGTGCGTGTGTGCATGTGAGATGAGAGAGCTTATGTGAGATAGAGAGCTTATGTGAGATAGAGAGCTTATGTGAGATGAGGGAGCTTATAACACTGATCTGCAGCCAATGTTCTTTGACTGACCTAACATTACCCACCCCCTAACATGACCTAACATTATCCCACCCCCTAACATGACCTAACATTACCCACCCCTAACATGACCTAACATTACCCCACCCCCTAACATGACCTAACATTACCCACCCCCTAACATGACCTAACATTACCCCACCCCTAACATGACCTAACATTACCCACCCCTAACATGACCTAACATTACCCCACCCCCTAACAGTACCCCACCCCCTAACATGACCTAACATTACCCCACCCCCTAACATGACCTAACATTACCCCACCAGTTAGCATCAGCACAAGATCATATCAGCTCACCCAAATAGGTACCCTATCAAATTTTACATGTAGTACCATTTTTTAAAAATCTACTAAATACACATGTAAATCTTAAAACCCAAACAAGTCCCGTGGGTGATGCAGAAATCACATGCTGATTCTAATTTGCATCATCGTGGAGATATTACTGAACGTGAAGGTTTTCTACTCTCTTTGTGACCAGCACTGTAGATGTTCTTGAACTGAAACCCTCTAAATTGAATCTGAACCCAAGCAACTAACCAAATCATGTACTCATCCATACAAAAGTAATGGCAAATATCGTTGCATTATTCATAGGCATCTGCATATCTGCCCAATCACATCTACAAGCCCCACCCACTTATCACCCTGCCCACACAAGCCACACTCACTCACCTCCTCCCTCCACGTTCCACTTCAGCCTCTGTACGTTATCGATGTTCTCATTGGCCCCCAACACCAGCTCTGTGGCAGAGGTCACCTTGAAGGCTGTGAATAGGTTCTGGGAAGGTCAGGGGACAAATAGCGTGCTTGCCAAAACCATCATGGCAATGCACTCTACTCCCCCAGTGGGGGGGGGGGGGGGGGGGGGGGGAACATCAGCACATATTGGTACATGTATATTCATCTATTGACAGTGGTGGTGTTAACATAACAGTGTACCTAAGCCTAATTGGGACAATTGAAAAGAGGGAGCTTGTTATGTGTACGTGTGCTATCTGATCTCATTGCAGTCAACTTAAAACATGCACTGTTGATTACAGTTTCTGTATTATGCCACGGGTAGAGGGGAGCAATCCACGAGTGATTAAATTAAATCACTCGTAGTAATAATCTATTCAATTTCAAAATTCAAATCCAAACAATGCATGTTTTAAGTTGACTGCAATGAGATCAAATAGCGCACGTACACATACGAGCTCCCACTTTTCAATTGTGGGAATACGCCCCCAATTACACTGTTATGCTAACACCACCACTGTCAATCCATGAATATACCAATATGGTCAACCACAATTACTGCGTGGCGCTGGCGGAAACCCTTAACATACACCTGAGGATGTGACAAGCTCCTAAACGACACTCACATACACACCACACTCACATCTACCCCACACTAACCACATTCACATCCACACTAACCACTCACATCACTCACATCCACACTAACCACTCACATCCACACTACACCACACATCCACACTACACCACACTCACATCCACACTACACTACACTCACATCCACACTACACCACTCACATCCAGTGAGACAGTAACAGGATTATTGAGCTCATCAATCTGGAACTGGTGCTCCAATCGAAGGAGAAGAGTGCTATCTCGAACATACTCCAGAGTAAGAATACGTACTTCCAATGGAAGATCAGCAACAAGACCTGAGTACTATAGGGAGAGAGACAGGGAAAGAGGGAGGAGGGAAGGTGGGAGAGGGAAGAGGGAGGAGGGAAGAGGAAGGGGAGAGGAGGGAGGGTGGGGGAGGGAGGAAGAAAAGAGGAAGGGTGGGGAGGAGGGATGGAAGATGGGTGTGGCCATGTAGTGGGCTCCCATTAGGGATGGGTGTGGCCATGGTCTTACTGTTGGGTTGTAGCTCTTAACATAGTCACCATAGCTCTGGCTGCTTGGCATGAAGGCATACATGGTGTCCAGCATCAGTGTGTCTCCAAGGAAACGATGGACAACAGCAGAGCTCTTGATGTCCCCAAGAATGGCCAAATGTGTCCCTCGTACCACCAGCCCCTCCCCCGTGGGGCCTGGCTCATTTAGGGGTTCCCCCACCCCCCTCCGGTCATCATAGAGAAGACGACGATGGACCTGGGGAGGAGGGGAAAAAAACATTGTGTGCCCACATGGATGATCGTTGGGGCTAGCAGAACTGGCAATGTGTGCTGTGTGTGTGTGTGGTCTGTGACAATATAGGAGAAACAGAATCACCTCCAACATGTGTGTGTTTTAATCTGATTTCAGGTAAAGGGTAGCATTGTGTGGATAAATTATTAATTGTTAGATTAGTAATGATGCAATGCCTGTACTGAGTGCCTGTACTGGACCTTGCGTCCATGCATTGCTGAAACCCACAAGAATGGTATGCCAGCCATCCTCCCTCCCCTCCCCCCTCCAACATACCATCAGCTCTCCCCTCCCCCTCCTTCCCCTCCAACATACCATCAGCCCTCCCCTCCCCTCCTTCCCCCTCCAACATACCATCAGCTCTCCCCTCCCCTCCTTCCCCCTCCAACATACCATCAGCTCCCCCCTCCCCCTCCTTCCCCCTCCAACATACCATCAGCTCCACCTCTCCATCGTTCAGGCTGGTACCACCCTGAGAGCGATCTGTAAGCACAGTGAACTGCACCTGCTTGGCCTCATCCTGGAGTGCAAAGGTCACTATGTCCTATAGCTTCCCACCTCCTCCTCCCCATCCCTCACCTGTATGTAGATCCTGCTGTTCACTGGGTAGTAGTTACCAGTCACTGGCTCTGTCACGTTAAGCTTCCATGTTGGCCGATAGTTACGTCTGTAAAAGAATAATATATTGACTTAACATTCCATCACAATATTCATAATTACCTCCTCCCCTCCCTCCACTTACACCCTCTTCTGCATCTCCCTTCCATTGGCATCAGTGTACCACACCTGGTCTGTGGCCAGGTTGGTAGAGAACCTGCTTATGATTTCCTTACCAAGACCATCACTAGGGGCACACATATAGGGGTGCACAAGTCTTAGGGCAAACGTAACCACGGGCAACAGTTCCCTTTACCTGACTGGTATTGGCCCAACTGTATAATCAAAGGTGGCACAGGGCCATGGATAGTTATAGTACAGACGTATTGTCTGGGGAGATTTGAGCCACAAGAAACATATACATGGAAGTGTGCAATAGCCAAAGAGGATAGCCAGAGAAGTATGCAAGAATACACAGAGGAGTATGCAGAAATACAATAGTGTGCGCACATTGGTGCCAATGGGGATAAACAAGGGAACACAAGGGAGTATACAAGGGAGTATATAAGGGAGTATACAAGGGAGTATATAAAGGAGTATACAAGGGAGTATATAAGGGAGTATACAAGGGAGTATACAAGGGAGTATACAAGGGAGTATACAAGGGAGCACAAGGGAGTATACAAGGGAGCACAAGGGAGTATACTTGGGAGCACAAGGGAGTATACTTGGGAGCACAAGGGAGTATACAAGGGAGCACAAGGGAGTATACAAGGGAGCACAAGGGAGTATACAAGGGAGCACAAGGGAGTATACAAGGGAGCACAAGGGAGTATACAAGGGAGCACAAGGGAGTATACAAGGGAGCACAAGGGAGTATACAAGGGAGCACAAGGGAGTATACAAGGGAGCACAAGGGAGTATACAAGGGAGCACAAGGGAGTATACAAGAGTACACAAAGCAGTGTACAAGAGTGCACAAGGGTGTACATGCAGTGTACAAGGGTGTACAAGAGTGCACAAGGGTGTACATGCAGTGTACAAGGGTGTACAAGAGTGCACAATAGAATAACAGGATGTATAGGAATGCACAAGAGTAATTGTAAAATTGTAAAAGCTGACCACTACAGACCACTACGACTGTCAA